>PVJL010004888.1:0-85976 GCA_004026885.1 Lyroderma lyra
GAGGGGCTGAAGATGGAGAAGATGAAGGTGTTTGCTGGGACAGGCCGGAAGTGAGAGAATGGCTGGAGAATGACAGATTAGGGGGAAGAGGCTGGGGGGCTGGGTCTGAGAAGGAACGAAGGCGAAAAAGGGGGTTCCGAAAGAAGACCGGAGTGCGGGTGGGGACGAAGGCCAGGCCCAGGGCCCAGGGACAGAGAGGACCCTGTCCGCGGAGGTGCTGGAAGGGGAGAGGACGTCATGGGGGGCTGCACATGGAGAGAGGGGGCAGGGGGGCTGAAGGGAGAGAAGGCGCTGGGAGAACTCGGCCCTGGAGGGAGGACCGCGAGGGAGAGGGGAAGGAAGGAACCAGAGGTTCATCTCCCGTCAGGAGAGAAAGTTCTGGGCTGCGTGGCGGAACAGGGAGGCAAGCCTGTCTGGAGGAGAAGGAAAGTGGGACCACAGGCCTGGCTGGGCAGGGGGCAAGGCAGAGGCCGTCCTCGCTCCAAAGAAGTGCTGGCCCTTGTCACTCAGAAGGAAACACAGGCAGAGTATGGGGAGACGGGGCAAGACTGCAAAGGTGTGGGGGGTGGCACCCAGGCCCAGCCTTCCAAAGGTCCCCAGTGATGCTTGGGGGAACACCGGCCCAGATCTCCAATGCTCCCAGAAGCCCCAGAGGAGGAGTCTCCTCTGCCTATTTCCTAGCCATCAGCTACCTTTGCCCCCATCCCCCGGAGAACTCCCTGGGGTGGCTCAGAACACCTGTCCCCATCCTCTAAGGTGCAGAGTAATGATCATAGCTGGGGAGGAAGGTTGGGGAGGGGGGCCAATGCCTAGATAGGGAGGCAGGAAGGAGTAGGGGAACTGGGAGGTGCTGGGGGAAAATTAATTCCGAAACAGGTCTGGGCCTAGCCCTGCAGCCACCCACTGTGTGGCCATCTGCAAATAGCTACCCCGTGCTGTGCTACATGCCATCGTGCTTTGCATATATTCTCATGCTCGGTCCTCAGCGGAGCTCTGTGAGATAGGAACCAGTATTAGCCCTGTTTTGCAGAAGGGGAAACTGAGCAAAGAACCCATTTGGAGTCACACAGGTAGGAAGTGACAGTGCTGGGGATTGGACAGTGCTGGGGATCCCAGAGCCGGCGTCTTAAGGCACTGGCCGCAGCCCAGATCAAAGACTCATGTGTGGCCCTCTAAGATGTCACCAGCAAGTGGAAAACAGAGTTTTCATGACATGTGCTGGGTAAGAGCATGGTCTCTGGGTGAGTTCAAGTCCCCTCTCCTTCCTGGTCCTCTCTGCCTCTTTTTAGCAATTTATCTAATTCTTTAATACTAATCAGATAACTTATTTAAACTGCTTGGTGCCTCTGTCCTCCCCCTTGTAAGACAGAATGGTGGCCCTCCCCTTCTGAAGGAGATATTGTAGCCATGTAATGGGCTTAGCACAGCATCTGGCCTGTGCTAAGTGCTCAAAAACAATCGAACCATTATTATTATTAACACGTGTCTAGTAATACAGGTCCTTTCAATTCCCGATAAAGTGTGATTACATGCGCAGTGAAAGGGGTGAGAGAAGGCTTCCCGGAAGGGGCCCCGGCCTAAAGGGAAAGTAGGAGCAGGAACTGAGATGCTGACAGGGTGCTAGAGAAGTTGTCCCCTGTGAGGCAGCAGCAGGTGCAAAGGCCTGAAGGCAGTGAAGAGCATGGCCCTAGGGGACCCTTGGAGTCACTCCGGGGCCTCCTACCTGGGGTCTTGCCTGGCCTCCCAGGTCTAGTTGCTGGCCATCCCGGCGGCCTCTCTCCCGCTGGGGACCCCAGGGACAGGTCTGAGCAGCTCGAAGTGCGCCTGCTGTATTAATTGCTAATCTCCCTCATTTTCTTCCCCTCTATCTGCCAAGACGGTCTCGTTTGGAGCCCCCCACCCCCACCCCCATGCTAATCAGAAAGAGAGACAAATCCGCTATTTGCATTCTTTCTCCCTGAACCAGGCAGCTCTGGACGGCTAAACCCCCAGCCTGCTGGGAAAGCCCAGGCTGAGGCCCCAGGAGGGTGGGGAGGAGGTGAGGACAGAGGAGAGGCAGCGATGTGCTCATACAAAGAACCCACAAAAAGTCACAGACTCTCAGCAGGAAGGTCCCTTCCTAGCCATTCATCCATCTCTCTCCTTGTCCAGCCAGGGAAAATGAGGCCCAAGAGGGGAAGCAGAGCCAGGAGGGAACTCCCATCTCCTGACATTCCAACCAGTGACCAGGCCTGGCCCAGGCGCAGCCGGACCCCCAGTCCCAGGAAAGAAATGGCCTAAAGCAGTGAAACCTAGTAGATCATCACTAATTCCATGTCTAATCAGGCAGGCAGAAGCAGAGGGAAGAACTGCTACTGATCAAGCTCTTCTTGCATGCCAGGCATGGTACTAGGTGTTTCACGTAAACAGTCTGATTTACTTCTCGTCATCTTGCAAGGTGAGTAGTATCACTCCATCTTACAGATGAGGGAACTGAGGCTCAGAGAGCTCATGCAACTTGTCTGTGGTCACACAACAAGTAAGTAGAGGACCTGGGATCGGAACCCCACTCTATATGATCATTCCACTGAGTTCATGATACATAGTCTGAACAGACATACTGTTTTCAAAAGGACAGAAAACAACGGTCCTCTTCCGTTTCAAACGGGACATCGGGTCAGCCTACGGACACCTTGAATTGAGTCCAGTGAGACGAGGTTGGCCAGACGTGCCGTTTAAAACGGGACAGTACTGTTGTTTTTTGTCCTGGTTAAAATGGTACATCCAGTCAGCCTAATGATGGGTCTTAATTAGACAGTTTTAGTATTTGCCATATTATTTGCTGCTGTCCAGTCTGCCCCCACCTCCTAGCCTTGTTTTCCCCTGAGACTCCTCCAGGAAGCCTTCCTTCTCTGACCGTGTCCTCCCTTCTCCAAACTCTTCTGCTCTTCCCACACTGACTGACCAACAAGCCCACTGAATTGTCAGTAACTGATTCCCTCATTGCTTTTGAGGAGGGTGGGGGGAGTACTGTCTCCCCCAGAGAGACTCGGTGCGAGCGGAGACAGCCGCGCGTATTTCTATTTTGAGCCTCCGTAGACGCTGTGTTAATAACAGGAGCCGGATAAATGAATTTGAAGAGTGTGGGATGTGATGACATTCAGGTGCAAAGTAAAGGCTCAGCTGCCTCAAAAAGCTCTTGGGAACAGACCACAGCTGTGTCACCAGGCCTGCCGCATGCTGGGGGCAGTGGTGGTGGTGGTGGGGTCACCAACAGTGGTTGGAGACCTACTGAGTGCACGACACAGGTCTTTGTGTTACCAAATGACTCATCACGCACCCGCTAGGACTGCCTCGCCTGTGGTCCTACTGAAGACCATGGTCCTGATGTCAAGTGGTCAGTCTCCCCCTCGCTGCCTTGTTTAGGCCGGGCCTTTACCCCTGGGAAGGGGCACATGAGCTCTTCCCACATCTTCTCAAGGTGTGGCATCTAGATTGCTGCAGACGTTCCAGTGGTGGGCACATAAGGGGTCCCTGAGGGCAGCCCCTAACCTGCATCTCTTGTCCAGACTCAGAGGTGGGATCAGGACTCCATCTTCCTAGACTCCCACTCAGTCCTCCAGGGAATAAAGGCCAGGGTCACCCTCCTGCTTCCCCTTCCATGATAAAAAGACCCCAAAACTCCCAGAAGCCAGGCAATAAACCAGGTGCCCCAATTCCTAGCCTGGCCAGTGCCTAGGCGTGACGCATCCCTCACCAGCGGTCTGGAAGTTTCCTGAGCCTGGTGCAGCCTTTCTCTCTCCCACCCCCTTGTTTCCCTCCACCCAGGAAAAAGGGGTGAGAGAGGCAGAGACACAAACACGGGTCTGTTTTCACAGGACATGAGGCTCCATCCAGGCCGCTCCCTGTGGGCTCGAGCCGGGCGTCTGATTGACATGAGCAGGTGGTTCTGTTTGGCGAAGAGCCACCAGGGAGAAATAACTCAGCTTTTCCCACTGAGGTAGGTTAACCGTGGACAAAGGCAGAACTGCATGTGAGAGCAGGATCTTGGCAGGATCTCTGCCCCCAGGGGGCTGGGCGGGCTCGAGGATGCCCAGGGCCCCACGGCCACGTCTCTGAGCCCTGGAGTTGCCCTGGCCAGGAGTTGACGGGAAGACGGGAAGGTCGTTGGGGCGTGGGAGATGCCTGGAGAGACAAGTGGACAGTCCCCACGGTCCCATTGGTGCTCTGACCAGGGCTGTGATGAGAGGCTGGCAGACATGGCTGGTGTCCCTGGGAGCTGGCTGTCCCCGGGTCTGGTGCAAACCAGCTGGGGAGGGCAGACACTGTGAAATGTCATTTGGCTTCGGGTCCAGGAAAGTCTGGCCCCAGTCTCTTGGCCCCTTCCATGGCTGACCTCTGACCCCACACCATCACCGCTGCTCATGGTGAAAAATGGTGAGAAACGGGTGGGTGGCTGGGGTGGCTCTGTTTTTCCCTAATCCTGGGAAAAACCTCTCCAAGCCAGTGCCCTTCCAACGTGAGTGAGTCAGCCCTCAGAGCCCAGCTGGCCCTTCCCAGAGGGGAGTGAGGAAGACAGCGCTTCCTGTGCTTTCTGCAGAGAGGGGTGCTATCCCGGCATCCCGTCTACCTGAGACTGGGGTCACTAGGACCCAGTCTTGTTCTGGATCAGAGACCAACTCAGGCATTTCCCAGCCAATGGAAGGGAATGGAGGAGAGAGGGAAGACAAGGGGGAAAGAGGCCAGAGACACGGGAGGGGAGGAAGGCAGGGTTGGAGGCCAGGGCACAGATGTGGGGTGGGAGTGGACAAGGCACATTTACTAAGCACCTACTATGTGCGATGCACTTCACTCAGATTCTCCCCGGGGTCCTCACAGCACCCTGGGGAGGTAGGGATTATAGCCCCCATTTTCAGAGCAGGGAAATGAATCCCAGAGAGGTTAAGCGAGCTGCCTCAGGGCCACACAGCAACTTAGAAAGTGGCAGCACGAGAACCCCATCCCAGGGCTGCTTGTTAGCAAAGGCCATGGGGTTTCTGTTGCTCCAGCGGCCTATGGGAGAGGCCTCCAGGGACAGGGAAGGCGGGGAAGGGACCCTGAGAAGGGACAGGGAAGGGAGATGGAGACGGAAGAGTCGCAGGGAAGGGAGGAGGAGGAAGGGCTGGGCAGGGCGCCGAGGAGCGCCAGGCTGGGGTTAAAACCCCCTGTCCCTACAACCCACTAAGCCGGAGAAATGAATTCTGATCCCTCCAAAACCCAACCTCGGAAAATGTGCGAGAGAAGGGTCTCCTTTCAGGGGAGAAGGAAATCCTCCACACCTCCTCCCGACGCCCCGGTAATGCCAGGATGTCCCCAATCTGCTTTGAGGAACGGAGAGATTAAGAATAATAAAAAAATTGCAATAAAATATGTGTGAAGGAGGGGGTAATTGTGGACAAACGCAGCATTCAAATTCATTTTTCAGCTCTTTTACACACCATTTCAATCTTATTTTCTGCTTGTTAATGAGATCGTGTTGCCTGGGCTAGGCAAAACCTTCCAATATCAGGACGTAATTGCACATAATTTTCTCTCCTACCAGTGATTTGCATCAGTTTTTTAAAAATTCTGGGCTATTTAACACCCCACAATCCCCCCTCCCCGTCTTCCTGACTACAAATCGCTCCCTCCCTCCCCCTTCCTCGTCCCTAGTCCAGCAAGGCTCATTTTAAATGCTTATTATAAACGCAGTGTCGCCAATAAAGGTGGGGCGGGGGGACACAAAGAGGACGTGAGAGCAGAGGCGTCACCAGGGCCCACTGAGTGAGGGGCGCAGCGCAGCTCCCCAGAGCGTGTGGACCGGACCCTGTCCCGCTGAGAGTCACGGGAAGGTGTGATGTACCCTAGAATCCTGTCTCCGCCACCTCCCTGCTCTGCAGCCTTAACCTCTCTGAACAAGTGACCTCAGCTCTCTGAGCCTGTTGTCCCACGTGTCGGGCTTTGCTGTGGGGCCTGACCAACTGTCATGGAGACAAAGTGCTCATTACATGGGGTCTGGCGAGCCTGGCATATAGTAGCGGCTTAATAAATACTTGTTGGAGGGATGGACGAATGGCCCTGGACAACTCAGTTTCCCTGTCCGTAAAAATGAAGGTCACATGGTAACTGCCGGGGATCAATGAGGGGGAGCCAGGTGATTAACTGTCCACTTAGAGGATATTTGCTGTTAGAGCAGTGCAGGGGAGACTGTAGATACATAAACCCCTTTTACAGCTTTCTTCGTGTTAAGGTCCAGAGAGGAGTGAAGGTGACGGCAAATGTGGGACATTATGATGGAGCAAAACGAGTCGGGGGTGGCAGCGGCAGGAGCCGTCAGCTGGGGTCTGGGGCCCTGAGTGCCACTCCACTGCTAACTGACGGCGTGATCGTGGGCTTTGGGCCTCCCCTTCTCTGGGCCTCAGTTTCCAACTCTGGTACAGAATCTGCATCTTAAACAGCTTAGGGGAAAAGGACGCTCTGGCTAAAGGGACATCTCCACCCAGGTCCTGAAGGAGCCCCAAGCCCAGGGCACCCTGCTGGTGGCCTTCAGCCCACATGTACCTCAAAACGGCGGAACTTTGTTCCTGGTTCTTTGCTGGGGAGATGGGATGGGTCAGTGCGCAGCTGTGATGACTCCCCCATCATAGTGGAAACTCCCCAAGAGAGGGGCTGTGCTTCCACCACCAGACTGGGGCAAGCCTGTCAACCCGCAGCCCGCACGTAGCCCAGGGTGGCTTTGCATGTGGCCCAGCACCAATGTGTAAACTTCCTTAAAACATTATGAGATGTTTTCTCGCAAGTTTTTTTGTTTGTTTGTTTGTTTTTGGCTCATCAGCTGTCATTAGTGTGAGTGTATGTTATGTGTGGCCCAAGACAATTCTTCTTCTTCCAGTGTGGCCCAGGGAAGCCAAAAGGTTGGACACCCCTGGACTAGGGCATCTAAAGACAAGGGAGGGGTTTGCCTCTTCTCTCAGAAGATGAGCTCCTGAGAACAGGGGGTCCCTCTTCTCCAACCAGGAGCTCCTCAGAGTGCGTGTCTCCCCTGTCAGACTGGAGAATCCCTACAGACAGGTCTGGGTACCCCTTTTATCTCATCCTACTACCCCTAAAAAGATCTGGCAATTCCCAGATAAGGGCTGGTGTGGAGTGATCAGCCTGCAGCCATGAGGTCACTCAAAGTCATCCAGGTTACAAAGGTCCCTTTCCAACGCTGCCCGGAGTCGTCTCCCAAGGAACAGACCCTGTGCCTGGAGTGAAGGGGAGAGAGTAGCTGGGGGAGGGGTCTTCGAGGCCCTACCCTCGAGTGACCGTCAGAGCGAGGTCTCACGGGCAGTCGTTTTCCTCTGACTCCTTCAAAGGGACCTGATGCACGAAGCCTGGAACACCCGTATGCCCAGTGCCTGATCCTAGAAGGCTGGGCTCCTCGGGTGGGTAAGGGCCAGGCTACGAGGGAGCCGAGCCCCACGGTTATCCAAACCTCAGCCCTGCCCACTGGCCCCTAAGCTGTGGTCCGGCCTCGGTTTTCTCATCCGTGCCATGGGTTGAGTGAGCTTTCCCCACTCCACCAAGCTGAAGGGACTGGCTCCCCGAGGTGGAGTCTGCTGCCAATCAGTCTGCACAGCAGAGAGCAAATGTGGGGGACAGCGTGAGTGGTTAGGAGCTTAGGCGCTCGGGAGGAGGGCTGAATCCTGTCTCTGCCTCTTAAGCAGATCAGACTATGGGGAACACTCAGAACAGGGTCTCAGTCAGAGGGGCTCAGGAAGTTCAGCTGTCCTGTCAACATCTGCCCTGTTACACTGTCGCCTGCACACGGGCAGGGGTCTTCGCCCCCTGCCAGCTCATGCCTAGAGCACGGCCTGGCACACAGCGCACACTCCACAGCGATTTGCTCTTTTAGGGTCAGGGGTCAGGCGCTGAGCCGAGATGACGCAGGGCTTTTGGGGAAGCTTGGCTGGGCAGTCTCTCTGTGGGGTCCCTGAGGCTCACAGCATCCACTTCCCAGGCTGGGTTGGAGACAAAGAGGGGCTCAGCTCCCCGGGAGGGAGCACATCTTCCCCAGGCAGCAGCAAGCTGGCCAGTGTCAGCACCAGGTGCTCAGCAGAGCCCCAACATCACCCCCACAACGTAATCCCCGTGGGCTTTTGTGAGAACAAGGGCCAAGGCAATCAGGACCATGGTGACAAGGACCTGCAGTTCTGGGTGGGGGGGTATGTGCCCAGGTGGGAACCCCATCCCAAATGGGCCCATTCTCTCCCTCTTGTCCACATGAGCTACAGAGAAACCCCTCCTGTTGGGGACAAAGGACATGGAAGTGTCTCTGTCTTGGTGAACTCCCCAGACCACAGAGATGTGCTAAAGATGTCCAGCGACCCTACGCAGTCAGAGGAGGAAGTGTGCTGGGTGCTGGAGCTTAGAAATGCCTGGAACTTTCTGGACAAGACCCAAACCCTTCCCCCCTCACTGCCCCCTTCCTGCAGGAAGTGTTCGCAGCTTAACCCCGGAGGGTCACACGCACAGCGGCACACACGGCCCACCCGGCGTCCGCCCTGCGCGCGCCCCCTCGCCCCACTCCAGCAGCTGCTCACCTTCTGGTCCCCTCTGCCCCTGTCAGACCCTCCACTTGTCTTCACACCTTTGGTGGGAACCTGGGGGCAAGTCTCCAAAGTTCACCCAATCCATCATGGCCTCGCAGCCCCTCCTCCCTGATGAATGGGGAGGGAGCTACCGGGGGTCTCTGGGAGGAGGGGTGAGCGTCCAGCTGGGGTCGGGAGACGGCTGGGCTCTATCTGGCTGCTCACATCAGTGGGTCCGTTTCTCTTCCTCTTCCCGCCCTTCCTGGGGTGTATTTCTGGGCCCAAACAGTGCATGGAGCAGCCTCACTCCAGAAGTCAGGGGCCCGATTTGCTAATTTCTCCTCTGCCCATGACTCCTCTGCCCGTGCTGCTTTGGGGATAAACCTCCACCCACATCGGGACAGGCGGGCTGGGAAGGGCAGTGGTCAGGGAGCCAGGTGCCCTGACTCAGCTCTGGCCGGGCCAGTACGTCCTGAGCCCACCTGCTGTGAAGTGGGAAGGTCCCTCAGCGTCCCCCCTCGGACTGCCACCTGATGCTCCTCCACTCTGTCCTGTCTAATGATACGCAAGGCCCGGCCACACCGCGGGTCTCTGCGGCCCTGTGGTCCTGTCGTGTCTATCTCCTGACTCTGGAACGTGAGCTCGGCCAGTTAGTCCTCAGCACCAGAGACAGACAGGGGTCATGACCTTGAACCCCAAAGAGGCGGCCTCCCTGGGTTACGGTGGGAAAACATGCTGGTCTGCAGGCTGCACCACCCCCACCACGTAGGCCCCCGGGGACCTGGTGCGGCACCATTGGGAACTCTGCGTTCAGCTGCTTACATTTACTGGGGGGCATGGGCTAGGGGCGTTCTGCACATCACCTCGTTCAATCCTCACAACCCTGTGGGGGAGGTGCAGGTATCATCCCTGTTTCACGACAGGAAATCGAGGTGCAGAGAGGGGAAGGGAACTTACCCAGGAGTCAGTGAGGGGGCTGAGATGCAGTTAGCACTCAACCCCACACATCAATCACGGCGAATGGGAGATGAACCCAAAACGGCCAGAGAATCAACAGTCGTGGGAACGTTTTAGACCGGAGGGTGGCAACTGTTGTTTTGATTGTTTGTTTTTTTTTTTTTTTGGTTTTTCTACAGGGCCAGATAGTAAATATTTTAGGCTTTGTGGGCCACATGGTCTCTTCTGGAACTGCTCAACTCTCGTTTAGCACAAAAGCTGCCATAAATATGTACATGAATGGGCATGGCTGTGTGTCAATAAAACTTTATTTACAAAAACAAGCAGCGGGGTAGATGTGGCTCTGGGGATGTAGCTGACCTCCTTTTTGGCCCCCTTTTTTGGTTTCAGGTAACAAGTTTCCACACTAATTATATTGTCTTGGCACGGTGCGGGACAATGAAGGTTTACGTGGCCCCTTTTTTGTACCAGGCTCTGTACTAGGGGCTTTAAGCTGTCAGCACGCGAATGAATGCAGAGAACACCTTTACTAGGAGGTTAGTGACACCCTTTGCTTAATCACTCTTTTGTTTAATGGGGGTTAAACAGAGGCTCAGGATGCTACCTTGCCCAACATCTATCTGAGCAGTGGGACTGGGGTGGAAACCCCCTCCAAGCCTTGACTTTCCTACCGCACTCCAGCTATTCCAGTAAGTTTGTATCACATGCATTCTCACCACAGACAGGAGAAAGATGTCTCAGAAGGTGGGAGGCAGGGTGAAACCAGGCTTCGATTTAATTTCTCCCGCTGTGGGTATTTGAGAGCCTGCTGTAGCTACAAAAATGGATTCATCAGGCCCTCCAACACAGCAGAACTTCCGGCATCACCAAGTCCTGTTCTCCGAACCCACCAGTAACCACCGTCATCACCTAAGAAGGCCCCAGGACTCCTACAGCGCCACCAGGCAAGGAGTGACGGAACCAGCGACCAACCACACGTGAGGGAACAGAGTTCCAAGACCCAATGGAAGTAGAGTTTCCAGCCTACAACTCCAGCTACGAGTCTCTCCACCCATAGGACGTGACCTTGCCTTTAACTCATTGGTCACTCCTGGTGACAGGCGGGAGCCGGAGCAGAGGATGGAAGCCAGGAAGGTCTCCTGGTTCTAGATCAAAGCCCACCCACAGTCAGCACTTCACAGAAAATGGTGCGAGCCTCCCACCGAGGCTGAGAAATGCCGACTTCTATGGACTGAACGGCCCTGGGGTGGGTGGTGGGCCAGTTCCATAAGCTCTGGGTGACTGTCGGGTCAGGAGCAAGTCTATATAATAAAGATCTGTTTCCCGGTGGCAAGAAATACAGAAATCTGTTATGGAATAAACCCCTTCCCCTTCCCCTTCCTCTGCATCTACCCACTGGGTCACCCAGGTCTACAGCTTGAGAAGATAAACCCAGGTGAAGGTTCACAGAATACTTAGAAGTGAAGGTACTTGAACTCTCTTGGTACCCAACAGCCAGCGGTTTCATGGGGATCAGTGACTTCTTCGCCAAGAGAGAGTCAACCCAGAGCTCTCGCTGGCTGGGCTGGGGGGGACCGTGGGCAGAAAGGCGAGGCCACCTACCTGAGGAGACAGGCCATTGCTGACGGGGTTCATGTGGTTGGAAGGTGCCGCTGGGTTCATGAAACTGTCCGAGTAGCTGGAGAAGCTGTGGCGGGCTCCGTAGGCAGAGCTGGTGTCGGCGGCCGCCGCGGCCGCAGCCAGCCCCCCCTGGTGCATGGTGGACGGCGGGAGGGGCTGGGGCCGGTGCACGGTGCTGCCTCCATCTGTGGAGAGAGCCAGGAGGGGGCCTGAGCCAGTGGCTTCACCTTGGAGGGTGGGCCTCCCGGGCAGGGAAAGAACCTCCTGTTGTCAAGGCAAGCCATGAGCCTCCTTCTCCCAGTCCCCATCCAGTGGAGGAAAGGGACCGCCTTCTCCTCTACTTGAGATGGGACAATCTGGCTGCTGGACAGGACCAAGTCTTGACTGACAGCCACCATGCCAGACAGCCTCGAGGCAACTGCAAGCTGGCCCTGTTGTTCAGTGCTTGGCACATAGTAGGTGCTCAATAAACGTCACCTGGACTGAAAGTCAGACCTCGTTGGGGATTCTGTTGATCTACCCAGGCCTGGCCTGATAGTATTTTGTGAACACCGACCCCCTGCCAGGTGCTTTTGCAAATACTGTCTAAGGGTATGAAACAAGAACATGATTCCCGTTTTACAGATGAAGAAACCGAGGCCCGGTGGGGTGGGGACACTTGTGGGAGGTGACAAGGCCAGCGAGTGGTAGGGCCAGAGTTTGAACTGCTGTCAGCTGCTCTTCCACTCAGTTAGGACCCGTCCATGCAGCCTTCTGGCCACGGGACCATCATCCTTGGCATCGGTACAATTTCTCATCAAGAATCTCAGCGAGGGTCCCCTGCCTGTCTCCTCGAGCTCCAGCCTGCCAGTGCTTTAAGAGGAGGCCACTGGGGCTTCAGGAGGCAGATGTCAAATAGCAGGACTCCTAATGGGTGCTGGGGGGTGAGGAGAGGGGTAGGGGGACAGAATCGGGGACAGGGTCCAGGGAGGGCAGGAGCACCCCTTCTCTCCCTCCGAGGCTCACCATCTCTTCCACATTTGGATAAGAGCCCAGGAGATTCGTGTGACTTTACGGTTTGAGAATCTCTACTGTGCAAATGCGGCCGCGGAGGCGACCTTGTTAATCCTCACCTGGATGCGGCGTGGCCTGTGGGCAGAGCCACCAAGTTCAAGGGCAGGACCTCACCGTTATTTTTGTCTTACCAGTCTGTCCGCACGAACATAGACGAATGGCCATAAGCACATGACCCTGATTATCCTTCTTTGCTAAGGAAGGGGTGAGGGGAAAGGGGCAAAAGCGCATGGCTGAGATGCCAGCAAGGGGCCTGGGCACTCACCTTGGGAGATGGTGGTGGTGGGGTAGGTGGAGTCCGGCAGCTGATAAGGGGGCAGCGTGGGCATGCCAGTGGGCGGGAAGCCCCCCGGCAGGAGGTGGTTGAACGCTGCCAGCTGGTTGGCTCCGGCTTGCTTACGCCAACGGGCACGGCGGTTGCTGAACCAGACCTGGGGGACGAGAGCGGAGAGTGGCTCCTGGCTTCTGGCGGAGGGCTGAGAGGCGGCGAGAACCGGTCCCCGCAGCCGTCCCCTCTCACCCAGCCAGCGTCCTCCCCACCGCCGTGCAGCGCGGGGCAGTTGGCCGAGCGCTTTCGTAGGCCTGGTTCCATTCTGATCACCCGGCGAGGGGGTTAGCGTTATCCCCAATTTACAGACGAGCAAACTGAGACCCGCTCGGTCCAGTGCTGTCCCCACGACAGCTGCTCCTGCCATGAGGGATGTCAATAGGTGGCTGTCCTCGTTTTCACGTAGCTCACTGCCCCGCCTCCTTCAGGAAGCCCGCGAGGAGGAAACCACACCTCCAGAACCCACCTGAGTGAGACCCACCTGCCAGACTCAGGTAGGAAAGCTCATCCCGTCTGCAGCCTGACGCCCCGCTTTGCCCCTCCAGCACACGCCCACGTCCCGCAGACACGGGGGTCGGGGGAGGCCCGGAGGACAGCTAACCTAACGTCTGAGAGTCTCCCTGTCCTCCAAGCCCTGTGCTGGCGCTCCACGTGCCTATCCAGACGGAGGCCCTCCTCTTTCCACCTTACAGAAGGGAACACTGAGGACCACCGAGGCTAAGTAACTCACCCAAGGTCCCACAGCCAGTCTGTGTTAGATCTGAGGTTTAAACGTCAATCGCTCCTTCTAGGGCCCATGGAGCTGGATTTCCAGCAAGTTCCAGGACGGGCCATGGGAGGGAGAACGACTGGGCGAAACGGCTGCTCAGAGGGGCTCCTTTCCACCTCCGGGCTTTGCACATGCTCTTCCCTCTCACCCAAACACGCTTCCCGCTGCTGCCTACTCGGCCTGCGGGCACAGCAGAAATGCTTCCTCCGGCTCCGACGCCCTCATCACGGCCTGGAAGCACGTGCAGGCCGGCCCCCCTTCTCTCACGAGGCCTGCAGTCCTCACGTGAGCAGTTACTCTCCTACTTGTCTCCCGCGATGCTGCTCTCTGTCCCCACCCCTCGCAGCCCCGGGCCCTGTGGGCAGCGGCTCTGCATTCCCTGCTCACTGCTCGGGCTCCAAGGTGCTCGCCCAATCCTGGTGAACGAATGAATGGGTGAATGAACGAAGGAGTGATCGAGGGAAGGCAGAGATGGCTCCGGGGTGTCTTTGCTGAGGCTGGGCCCACGAGGCTCAGCTGGGAGCCCGTCTTGGTGGGGTGAAGACCCCGCCCTTCCCGGGCATGGGATCCCCTCAGGCCTCCCCCACTCTAGCTCCTGTCCCCGACACACAGGAGCGGGGCGTCTCGGCTGGGCGGCAGGGTGCTTATGTGTCCGTGGAATCATGTTCTCCAGGGACAGACCCCGTGTTCGGCTGGGTGAACAGAGCGGCTGGCCCCGAGCCCCTTAGGACGCGGAGGAAAAGCAGACAAATCAGGAGGGAAAACTGGTGCCCCATGAGGCTGACCAGACGTACCGTCTGAAATGGGACGCACCGTTGCCTTCTGTCCCCGTTTATAATGGGACGTCTGCTCAGCCTAACCCAAATGCAGCTAACCCCCTGGCTTCTTCCCGCCTCCCCAGGGCACGCAGGGCCTCCCCAGGGGCGTCCTGGGGTGGGACGGATGCCGGCCGGCCCCTCGGGAGGCCGCCTGACTGGGCTCCCTGCGTCCGGGAGGGTGTGGGGACAGCCGTGTTTCTCCAAGGGTGGGACTCCTGCTGCGCCATGCTGGGGAGATGTCCCAGAAGGTGAGGGGACAGCCGTGTTTCTCCAAGGGTGGGACTCCTGCTGCGCCATGCTGGGGAGATGTCCCAGAAGGCGAGTGACCCAGACATGAAGTAACCCCGTGTCGCGCCTCCCGCAGGCCTCCTGCCCGCCTGCCTCGCACTCGCCAATCTCCCTGCTTAACACACGGAGAGGAGCCTGGGCCCGGACCCTCTCCTGCGGGTCGTCTGGGATGTTCTTTCGTTCGTCTTCCTTGGGTGCGTGGGCTTCCCATCGCGTTCCGTTTGAGTCTGAGACGCACTTTTACTTTAAAATACATCAGTGTTTTTTTTTTAAGTAAATAACAGTATGGATAATGGCAAATGTGGCAAAACCCCGGAGGATGCTCAGAGAATCGCCTAAGCGCGCACACGCTGGTGTAGGCGGTTCCGTGGCAGCTGTTGCTCAGGGGTGAGCCATCTACTCCCCAAAGGAAGAGCACGAACTAGCGCAGGACGCATTCCTCCCCGTCCCTCTCCTTCCCTTCTCACCTCCCTTACTTCCCTCCTCATCCGGAACCTCTGATGGGACTCTGCTCTGTGCCAGGCAAGTCACCAAGGAGAGAGCGACGAACAGGACACAGCCCTAGCCCCCAAGCTGCCTGCCCTCTGCCTGGGCCCACAACAGGCACATCAAAGAACAGTCGCTTTGCAGTGCAGTGACGGGGTGACATGCTAGGTACTCTCAGGAGGGCTGACGAGGGGCTTCCGACTCCACCTCTCAGAATCCAGGAGGGCTTCCTGGAGGAGAGGGCACCACAAAGTGTAACATGACGGGTAAGAGCCGTGGCTCTGGAGGCCCACTGCCTGCGTTCGAATCCTGCCTCTGACTCCTACATGGACGGGCAAATTCCACTGTCCCTCTCTGTGCCTCGGTCTCCTCGTAAAATGCGGCTAATCACAGCACCCGCCTTCCCAGCGGTTCTGGACCTCCAATGAGTGAACACAGGTAAAATGCTTCGAATGGTGTCTACAACCAATATCCCCCCAGAGACTCTACGATGACTGAGCTGGGAGGGCTCTCAGCCTCCACACGGTGCAAGCTGCCCACTTACAGCGGGGGAAACGAGGGCTCCGGGCCGGGGGTGGGGACAGTGGCATCCCGCGCCCCTGCAGAATCTCTGATCAGGGCTGGGTTTTATTATCCTCTTCTGATCCTTCCCCTCACTCCCCGCACTGGGAGCAGACACCATAGGAAGCCTCTGTTCACTGTGGCCCCGAGGAAAAGAACAGGGCCCAGAGACTCGGGTTCGAGTCCCAGCACAGGTGCTTATTAACGGTGTCTTCAGGAAGTTACTTCTCTTAGTGAAGTCTCCGATTTCTCTCCTGTGAGACAGAGAGAGGAGCCGCACCTCCCTCCTGCCATTATGGCGAGGATGCTAAGAGCTAATGTACGTGGTACGTGCCCGCCACAGAAGTGTGCGGCTCGTGTTATCTCGTGTTGTCAACAGGTTCGGTTTAAGTGCTAATTAGCAAGTCCTTGGGGTGCCTCCAAGATGGGACTCCGTTCAAAGTGGCCTCTGTTTCTAGAAGAAACGTAGGCTCAGGTGGTACCTTGCCATTGGGACACCATGGATTCGTTGGCCTCCAGGGCAGATGTATGCAAGGTTGGGGTCAGCCTCCAGCTGTCTAGAAATGGAAGTTCCTGCAGAGACGGTATGGGTGCTCAGTTATTTGTCCTCCTGCCTGACACCCTTTCCCCGCCCTTCATGGTGGCTTGGGCTTTCTGTCAGCCAAGACAGTGGTGTCTCTGCCAGACATCAGGGGTGCCATCTAACACCCTGCAGGCTGCAGAGGCAGGACTGGAGGGGAGCCAGAGGGAGGTAACACATCTGAGTTACTAGAATCCCACCTGACGTGTTTACCTGCTGACTTGTTTATTGGAAGATCAGCTTCCTAACAGCAGAGATTTCTGTCTGCTGCATCCCAGGTGCCTAGAACAATGCCTGGCACACAGTCGGTGCTCAGTAAACGCATGCCAGGTGAATGAACCTGGAGTTTCAAGGTGGCCAGAACTGGAACCTCCAAGAACAGGTGGAGTTTTAATAAGAACCATCCCCCCAGCAAGTCACGGTGCTTCCGTGTGCCAGCCACGTCCTAAGTGTGCGTGTGCGCATGTTTCCATGTCCCCATTCACTCCTCAGAACAAGGCAGACCCTATTACTGTCATCTCCATTTTGCAGATGGGGAAACTGAGGACGGAGGGGTAGGTGACGGCACTGGAATTCACCGAGGCATGTGGCTGAGACCACTCTGACCGCTCCACTATCCTGCCCATCTCCCAGGGCCACCGAGGGGCGATGACACAGGATCGCAAAATCCCTGAACCGTAAACTCTTAAGAGTCAGAGGTCAAGCCCTCCGAAGTACAGAATCTACAATCTGAGCGGTGCTCGGGGGGCTTCGAGGTCCCTGCCACACTCTCCCCAGCAGGAGCCTCTCACCAGTGACCCCGATCAACTGGACTTTTGCTTAAACGCTTCTGATAATGGGGATCTCGTCACCTCACAAGGCAGCCCTGTCAGTGACAAACCCCAGGACTTTAAGGGGCTGTCGTGACCATTTAGTTTGGTCCCTTTATAGACAGGAAATTAAGTCTCAGGAAGGACTCTGACCTGTTGAAGGTGACACAGCTGATCAGAGGCAGGGACCGACGAGAAGCCAGACCTGTGGCTCCTGGTCCTGTGCTCTTGCCCCACATGGGCCCCCGGTCCCGCCCTCGGGGGCCTCTCGGAGCAGCCACGTCCTCCATGTCTTCCGCTCTCCAGGCCAGAGGTTGTATCATTCCCATTTTTTCGGTTAGCCTTTGTTCTTATTTTTAAAAACTCAACACTTACTGTTCCTTCCTCTGCAGGGAAAGCTCTCGGGCTAAGAGGGGAGACCCTGCTCTGCCGTGGGGGAGCCCAGAGTCTGACGGGGTAGCCGGCATGTGGAAAACGTCAGCCTTGGCCTCCACGCCGTGGGTTTGCCAGAGCTCGGGCTGTTCCCCATTCCCAGCCCCCCTCCCGCCTCGGACCTTGAGTGACACCTGTTTCTGGGTCCCCTGGGCCAATAAAAGCACCTCCCTGACAGCCAGGACATTTTACAAGGAGCGGTTGAGGCTTCAAGGTGGTGGGAAGCAGCCTGGCCCCCAGACGTGGGAATGAGACAGCACCCAGGAATGTGCCCGGGACAGCTGCAGGAGGATCAGAGGACCGGAGGGAGGCCCGGGCTGGGGGCAGGCTCAGATGTCACCCCGCAGAGGAGGGGGAGGGCGTGAGATGAGCTGGCTGCTGCCACCTGCCCCCTGCCCCTCGGGGTCTCCCTCAAAGGCAGCCCAGGGCCCCCAACTCCAGGAGTGGGGGTGGGGAGGGGGGAGGGAGGTACACTGGTTCCCGGACTGCTTAAAGGCCACTTTGCTTCTGGAACTTTCCCTATTGCTTTCAAATTCCAGGCTTCGAGTCAACTGCTTTCTCCTGGACGGAACGAACCTGGGCTTTGGCATCTGCCAGGCCTGAGTGCCAGGCCTAGCTCGGCCCCCGTGGAGCTCGGTGACCCTGGGCATGTCCCTTCTCTGAGCCTCAGTTTCTGCACCTGTGGCTTGGGGGCAGGGGGACTTACTGACCTGAAAAGGTGATCTGAGGTTCCTCCAGGTCATGCATGAGAAGCCCCAAGCCCCGTGACTAGTGCAAGATGGGTACCCAGCAAAGGCTGGAGTGCCCCCTCAGATGGAAGTGCCCCCAGTGAGCAGTCTGGGGTGGTCCCTCTGCAGACCTCCTCCCCCATTCAAGGCCCAGGTTCCCGCAGGAGCTATTTGTGGTGACCTTCCTCCTTCAGCACCCAGCGTCGGCCCCTCCCAGCCTGGCCCCCAGGGACCCTCTGTGCACACAGCAAAGGACTGCGGGCCTCGGCCCCAGGCCACTCTGCTCGGTCGCCCCAGCCCTGCGGGTTAGGAAGCACGCACCCGAGGGTGAGGAGGGGCTGGGAGGGCCTGCCCACCCTCCCTCGGATGCTTCTAACCCTCCATAAGCATGCCACCCACTTTCCCTGCATGCTTCCCATCACGGGAAACTCATTACCTGTTCTGGGAAGCTAGGGCTGTTGGGAAAATTCCTCCTGACTGTGTCCTTCCCTCGTCAGAGATGTGGAGGTTTTTGTACTTCCTGAGCCCTCTCTTCTGGCTGAACTACTGCTCTCCCCCCTCCTCCCTCCCTCCCTTCCCCTGTCCCATTTCCTCCCTCCCTCTCTTGCTCTCCATCTCCATCTCTCCCTCTCCATCTCTCCTTCTGTCCCTCCTTCCCTCTTTTCCCTGCAGTACTGGTCACCTGGAGAGGTGACCACAGACCAACCGGCCTCACTGCTGCTCCTGGCTTCCCCGGGGCTGTCTGCCACTCAGCCAGCCAGTCAACCTCCATGTGCCACCCACTTACGCTGCACCAAACGCCGGTGGCATTACTGGTCTACTGTCTGCAGTCCACCCGCTGCAGAACCCCCCGGAGGCCCACTGAGCCCTGAGGCCGTGGCCACCCCGACCTTCCCAAGCCCGGTCTGTGGCTCAGGCCCTCAGCGCGGACACCCGCCGCGCCCCTGCACCTGGACGCGCGCCTCCGTCAGCTTGGTCCTCTGCGCCAGCTCCTCGCGGGTGTAGATGTCCGGGTAGTGCGTCCTCTCGAAGGCCTTCTCCAGCTCCTCCAGTTGCTCGGCCGTGAACGTGGTCCGACTGCGGCGCTGCTTACGCTTCAGAGGGAGGTCGGGTTCCGACTCCACGTCCGAGCCCTCGTCCAGCCGGTTCCCTGCAGAGAGAGGGAGGGCCTGGTGAGATGGAGGGGTGCTCTGTGCCCACCTCTGGGCCCGTGCACTGAGGATCAGATCGCTCGTGACCACAAGGAGAAGGATGGTCCCCACCGCACTGCGTGTCAGCCGGAAGGGTGGAAAGCAACTTGCGTGCCCAGCTCTAGGGGACTGGTTAAATGCTTTATGCCGCAACCATTCCTTTATTTAAAAAAATAAAATCCCCTACAGTTGGGCATTTAGGTTACTCCCACTGTCACAGAAGCATGCCCATGATGTAGGACTTGGGAGGTGGTTTTGTGATAAAACGCATTTGCCAAAATCCCGAAAACTACGTTCTCCAAAAAAGGGAGAATTTTACTGTATCTTAACTATACTTCAATAAACCAGATTTTACGAAAAAGGCAAGGTACAAGCCAGCATGCCAAGATCCATCCCACCTCTGGAAACAGGGTGCACGACGCATCATAGACGTGACAGCACAAGGTTAACAAATGCTAACCTTTAAGGTGACAGAACTTTTGTTTTCTTCTTTACAGTGTTTATTGTCTCATCGTTTTCAACAATCACACTATTGCATTTCGGCAAACTATTACAGAAAAAACTAAGGAAAGGAGGAAGGTCGGAAGACACGAAGGAAGGAAGGGAGGGTTACGGAGGAGAAGCGATAATGTCTCATCCCCACCCCTGTCCTCACGCAGGCCCTTCAAAAGTTGGTTACATGAGTAGGTCCAGGCCCCTCCCCTGAGGGCCAGTCTCCCCACCCCCACCCCCAAAAGCCTAGTTTAGCCTCTTGGATGTCAAGTGGAGGTGAAGGGAGAGGCAGGGGAAGAGCGTGTGCAAAGGCCTGCCGTGTCCAAAGCCACATGCGTCCTGTCCTCGTGGGGCTGCAGCCAGAGCTGGGAGGTCATCAGTCTTGGGCGACGCCCCTGTGTCCTGGGTCCCCTTCCCTCCACCCTGCTCTCTTGGCCATTAGGCGGTCATCCCTGCGTGTTACTGGTCACTGCCAGGCTGTCCCTGACTGTGACAGCACACAGTAAGGGGACCGAAGGCAAGAGACCTCCCTTCAACGCTGCCTGCCTCGTCCCGAGAAGCAGAGACTGGGGTTGGATCCAAGCCCCTCAGCCACCCTTTCCTGGTTGCCTAGCAACCTGTCACGGAGAAGGGGGCCACGGTGGGCACAGCTGGCATCCTGGGGCACCATGTCTAGGGCTCAGAGCCAAGGACAACTCATTGCAAGCATTCATTTTCCCGAAACTCACTGCCTAAACCTCAGTTTTCTGACAGTGACAAGGACAGCAGGGCCTGCAGGTGGGCAGGGATGCCAGCCCGCCGACAGGGAACGAGGCACCGGGCTCCGTCCTGCAGTGGGGACCCTGGAGCTCAGACAGACAGCAGCTGAGTGCGATGGGGATCAGGGCCGTCGGGGGCCAAACCTGGGGGCAGAGATTGTGCTCAGACCGGGGAGGAGCGGCAGCCCTGCCCTAGGAGAAGCCCAGCTCAGTTCAGCCCCCGGCCGCGCGGTCCAGCAGAACTTTCTGCGATGCCCTAACGGCTCCAGATCTGCTGCTTCAGCCCCGTGCGGCAGCGAGCACTCGAACGTGCCCAGTGCCACCGAGGAACTGAGTTTCTCACGCTCGTGCGTGTGGGTTCAGACGGTCACAGCCCCACGAGGCTGGTGGCTGTGACGAAGAACAGCGCAACTTTTCTTGTTTTTTTCTTTCAAGAATTAATTTCTTTATCTTTGACAGCCCACCCTTACCACCACGGTTCTGCCCCCTGTCATAAGGTCAGGCCGGCCTGCAGCTCAGAGCGTGGTGCACGCAGTTGTCGCTAGGTAGAATGAACGACGTCGTTTGCTTTCACGGTCCCCAGCTATTTACAGGACATGAGACTTACTTTCCATTTACAAGAGCTTCCTTGGATTTGGCTTTTTAAGGTGCTTTTTGTAGAAAGTAAGATATTCAGGAAATAACAGGACAGGCTATTGGGCTGTAACCAAAAGCATGAATGCAGTTAGCAGCTGACTGGCCGTGGGATAAATTCAAGGTGCTTCTGATCCTGCCTCACCCAGCCTCAGGCCCCAAGTGCATCCGATGCCCTTGACCTCCAAATTATGTGCAGCTTTCTAGACTCATCACAGAGTTCTGAGTCTTTCCTCCTGGTCTCCCTGCCCCTCCCAACCCCATACTCAGTATGGATCTGGGAACACTGTGGGCTCTAAGAGACACCCAGACCCAAACCCAGATTGGAAAAAGCAAAGAAGGGCCCTCGGTTCCCTGTTGTTTGAAAATCCGGAATGATCCTCTAGGATGTTGGTGGTTGCCATAACAACCCTCTGGTTGCTGAGTGGGGACAGCAAGGCTCTGTCCCACTACCCGGGAGATCGAGAGAGATCTCAAGAGAACCAGACTCAAGTCTCCGAAAAAGATTGCTCTCCCCCTCCCCGGCCCAGCCCAAGGCGAGAGATCCTTCTAGGTCTGTGCCAGCCTCACAACAGGTCTGGGGATTGGGCTCTTTTACAAATAGGGAAGACAAGGCTCAGAGAGGTTGAGGAACTTGGTGGAGACCACACAGCCGGCAAGTCCATGCTCATTCCTGGACAGGGATGGGGAGGAAGGTCATCTGGGGAGGCAGTTTGGGGGCCCTCTGGGGCAGCCCTCGTCTAGTCAAGAGACTTGGTCTGGAGGCCTGCCGGCTGGATGCTGGGCTCGTCTCTCCCTCGCTGTGTGACCACAGACAGGCCGCTTCCCCTCTCTGGACCTCCGTTCTCTCGGCTGTACAAATGGAGACAATGATGCATGCTTCTCGGGCCTCACTGGAATGCGTGCGGACGGAATGAAATGAGGACCGTGGGAGTGACCTGGAACCGCTAAAGGGCACGTGAAGGATGACGATGAGGAAGATGGCAATGACAGGAAAGGGAGGAGGGAGGGGTGCAGGACCAAAGCAGCCTGCGTGCGGGGGACTCACACGGAACCCCGATGCCACCACACTGCCCTCACTTCAGTCTCCCCCATGATGCCGTCCCTTGCACCTCTGGAATCCTATAGTCTCAGAGTTAAGTTAATCAACAGGATTATGTGGACTTGGCCACGGAGAGGCCCCGCTGGCTGGGGCCGCATCGTCAATGCCACCAAAGCCCGGGCAGCTGGCACGGGGAGGGGGCCATGTGGGGACAGTACCCATGGGAGCGTGTTCGTGACACAGAGGCTGGATTTGGGGTGGGCGCTGGGGGAGCACCTCCTGGCTCGCTGCAGCTCCTGGCCTCCTGCTCTCAAGCAGCTGTGAGGGTCCCCACAGCCCCAAGGGGGTTGGGGTGTGACCGAGCTGGTGCTGGTTTGGAAATAGCCCCAAGACAGAGTGTCTCTGGGCTCCTGGGTCCTCTCTCTGCTTAGGGATCCAGTACAGAGCAAGGATGCAACCCAGCCCCACCTTGGGACCCGCTGATCTTAGGAGGGAAAAGCAGCCTCTGTGTTAGGAAGCCCCATTCAGATGGAGGAGATACCACCCCCCGTTCCAGGAAGTTCCCAGCCCGATAGAGGAAACACGTCTTCTGGATGAACTAGGGCCAGGGGAGGAGTAAAACGCGTGATGAAGGAGCCCCAGAGTAGCCCCAGTACAGGATTGGGGATGGGAGGGGTGGCAGGAGCCGTTGAGTTTGTCAGAGCTTAAGGGCAGGCAGGAATGAGGTTGGTCGGGGCAGAGTCCAGCCCAGGCCAGGCTGAAGGGGGCGGACAGAAAACGGCGGTGGGGGGTGGGTTGGCAGCTCTCACAGCCGCTGCCCCTCCGTCAAAGTGCGCCGGCTTTCACAGCTGCTGCCTCGGGAAGCTCAGCTAAGCCAGGGAGGCCCCGCCACCATCATCCCTGCCCACGTGTCACACTCACCCCACCACCCCACGTAGGTCTCCGTGCAGCCCTGGGCTTCTGTAAGGGACCCGGCTGGGCTAGCTCACACCCCCAAGCCTTTGACTGGGCGCCTCCTCTGCTTGGAGCACCTCCCACCGCCCCCGCCCCCAGGCGCACTCCTGCTCATCCAGCAGAACCCAGTTCATGGGTGCCTCCCCCAGCAAGGCTTCCTGGGCCCATCTTTGGGGCTCTCAAAGCTCATCGGGAGATGCCAAACTTCCCTGTTTATGGGTCTCCGGATCCCACTGGACCTGGAGATCCTGGAGCGCAGCAGAGACTCTGCCTGGCATGCAGCAGGTGCTCAGTAAAGGCTTCTTAGATGAACAGGGCTTAGCAGGACGATGCCAAAACTCCCTTTGAACCCTGCTGCACAGCAGTAGTCATCGCCTTAAACTCAGGCATAGCACTCCACAGTTTACAAGCCCTTCCATTGTTCTAACACCGTTTCTCCCAATAACCCTGGGGGCCCCGCAGGCAGGAAGAGCCCCCTTCACAGACGTTCAGCAGAGTCCCAGGGCCGTGAGCCCAGGGAGAAAACCCAGGCCTCGAGACGCCCAGCCTAGTCAGAGGCAACTTTGCCACAACGAATTCCCGGGGGACGGAGAAGTCCGTGTCTGGTTGTGAAATCGAAGGTGGCTTCTTCCTCCAAACCTTCTCTGCTCTCCCTTTTGCCAAAGGAAGAGCCTCGAAATGAGATGGTCGCAATTTCTGGACCTGTGCGCAGTAACGGACTCGTCTTCAAATCCCTGTCATTCTCAGACAGGGGAAAGCAGCAGTGGCCTTGAGGTGGGGGGTCCTTCCCTCGGACCCCCCACCCTCCGGGGAGACGCCCTCCCACCCCCCAGCCCACCCTCGTTCCTGGACCCCCGTCCTGCTGCCTCCTAACCCAGCCTTTATTACAGTTTAACATAGGCCGGCTAGGAGCTGCGACAGAAATGAATCACATAATAGTTGATATGCGTTTTAATCAGGTAATTCGGGCAGAGGCAGGAGCCGGCGAGCGTGGGCCGGGCGTCCCTGAATACCAAACAGGCCTGGGCGCAGGTCTCGGAAAATGGAAAAGTCATTTACAGCTCAGCTGGGGGCCCGGCGAGCCAGGGCCACGGCGGGGCCCCCCCAGCCCCTCCACTGCAACTGCTCAGCTGTAACCGGCGCGGGGTGTGCACATCTGGGTAACGTCTGTGGGAGCCGGCCGCGCACACGGGCTGGCCAACGGGGGATCAGGCGGACAGGCGGGGCTCGGACCCCAAATCCACCACCCGCTGGTAGCAGCACCCTCCCAGACTTCTCCCGGGCGCCCATCTCAGCTCCGCCACCCAAGCATCCACAGGGCAGACCTGGCCCTCATCCTGAATACCCCTTTCCACCTCTCACACAACCGGCCCAGCACCAAGGCTGGGAGAGGCAGGATCACTGGCAGTTCCAAAGCTACCCCACAGCCCCACCCCCGGGCCTGCCCCAGAGTCTGTCCTGGACTCCGCACCCCACAGCCCCACCCCCGGGCCTGCCCCAGAGTCTGTCCTGGACTCCGCACCCCACAGCCCCACCCCCGGGCCTGCCCCAGAGTCTGTCCTGGACTCCGCACCCCACAGCCCCACCCGTGGGCCTGCCCCAGAGTCTGTCCTGGACTCCGCAACCCCAGCAACTGCAGCCTTTGCACCGGCTGTGCCCTCCGCGGAGCACGCTCCCACACCCCTCTCGGCCTGCGGTTCGCGGCTGGCCAGGCCCAGCCCAGGGGGGCATTTAAAAGTATAGGCTCCTGGTGCAGTGTGTCTGGGTTCTGTGCATCCACACGGGTGTAAAATATGGGTGATGTTAGCACACACGCACCCCGCCCACCTTCCTTGCTTTGTGTTTTTCCACAGCACAGATCGCAGTCAGGCACGGTAAACAGTCTATTCAACTGGCTGTTCTCAATGCCCTGACCCCCATCGTCCTGCCCATCACTAGAGCGCAAGCTCCCTGAGGGAAGGTTTTTGGTCTGTCTTGTTCACTGCTGAATCTCCAGTGCCGGGCACAAAGGGGATTCCTAAGTAGTTGTTGAATGAATGAAGGAGCAAACGAGTGAGTACATGGAAACACATGAATCAGGGACCAGCCAGTGCTCAGCAGATGTGTGCATGTGCGTTACATGCCACTGAGTCACAGCTCCAACTCCTGGTGACACTACGAATGAGTGATGTCCACAATGTCCTGTCCTCAACAGCCCTGCTCAGCTCCTGCAGACTCAGGTCCACGGCTTCTTTGACGGAGTCCATCCATCTCGTGTTTGCTCTTCCTCTTTCCCTGCTGCCTCCTATTTTCCCCAGCATTACTGTCTTTTCCAAAAAACAAAAAGCAACTCCTGCCTTCCCATGATGGGCCCGAAGGACAGCTTCAGTTGGTCATTTTTGCCTCCTTTGTGAGAGTCCAAGCTTCGTTTGCTCTAGAACCCACCTGCTCATCTCTGGGGGTCCAGAGTATGCGTAGAGCTCTCTTCCAACACCGTAGGTCCAATGGACCCGTTTCCCCCCATCAGCTTGCTCCCTGCCCAGCTTGCGCATCCGTACAGTGACTACCTACAAGCGGGGCGAGCTTAGCCCCGCTCTCGAATGATACATCTTTGCTCTCAGTGATCTTTCCTAATTCTTTCGGTGCTGACCTTCCAAGGCTCCACTTTCTCTTGATTTCTTGGCTCTCCCCGTAATCCTCATCCTTTCTGACTCAGCATGGATCACCCCTCTGGGAAGCCCTCCCCAGCACCCTCCTCCGTCTGGGTCTGAATCCGACACGGGCGCATTGCTGGGACTCAGCAGAACTGCCCGCATTTGACTCATTTCGGTCCTGCTCTCCAAGAGGCCTCCCGGGGGGTGGGAGGCACTGACAAGGCGGGGATCCAAATAGGTTCTGTTTGACTCCAGATCCTAGGAGTCATGTGCGTTACTGAGATGAGTCGATGGCCCAATTTCAGTCTCCCACCCTAAGGAAAGGTGGGAAGGGAGGAAAGCATCTTTCAAAGCTGGGGTGGAACTCTCACTGTGTTTACAACCTAAATTTAACAAAACATGTCCTTGCCCAGGAAGTCCTGATCCAACCCTATCAGTCTGCCTTTTTTCAGGGCTTCCATGCTAACAGTCATACTGTCCTCAAGCACCAGAGGGCGCTCTTTATACACTGCTACCAGGAAGGGGCAGATCCAGGAAGAAGGAAGCAGTACTGACTGCTTCAAAAGGTACTGTGCAGCTGCAATGCCTGAATTCAGAGCCAGGCTTTCTCAGGGTGGACCCAGGACGTTTTCTGCACTCAATCGTATAGCAAGCACAAGGCACGAAGAGAAGACAGGGTTTGTAGAGGACTAGAACCATCTGAGACAAGGGCACTCGGTCAGGGAAGACTCCCTGGGCACAAGAGTTCAAAACCAAGGTTCTCCTGCCCTTAAGGCAAGAGGTCGAAGCTGAAGATGTTGTGAGGGGCCTCCAACCCGGTCTCTTTACCCTATTGGGTCACAGGCAGCACATGTGGAGTTCTGGAAGGGGGAGGCAACGGTGGATTGGACAGGGGAGGTGGCAGGGCCTTCTAGGCTGGCGCCTTGGAGGCAGAAACAAGCTCCCAAGGAGAGGAATCCAGCTCAGCAGCCCCACTCACTCCTCTGTGACCGGAAGTGAAAACAATCACCATCCGGGCTCGCGGGGGCTTGCCAGGCGGGTCTGGTTTTACGGATCATGGCCCGGGCAGCCCAGGTAGGGGAGGTGGGAAGGCAGGCCGTGGGTCCTCTGATCCCCCGGGGCTACAGATGTGGATGATCCTCGCTCTCTCCATTTCTAAAACGCGGACACTGGGGGGAGCCAAGAGGGAGAAAGGGGAGGGCAGCAAAGTGTGTCTGCAGGCTGAGCTCCCAGAGCTGCGCGTGCCGGGGCGCCCAGACCCACTCCCCAGCAAGCCCGGTTGGGAGGGGAACTGGCACCCTGGGCTCAGTCCCTGGCCTGCTGTGTGACCTTGAGCATGTCACTTGTCCCCTTGGAATCTCCAGTTTTCCATTCACCCACTGGCCATCAGAATAGCCATCCGCCCACTTCTCAGGGTCTTGGTGTGGCTGCACAGATGGCAGCCCCAAGAAATGCCAAGTGGTGGCTTTGGTGGCCTCAGCACAGCCTGCTCTTCACACTAACGCAGTCACTGCACACCCCTGGGCCGCCACTGCCTCCTCGGTAACAGGAGGGGAATAACAGGGCCCACCTCGCCGAGTCGCAGCCGTTACTGCGAGGCAAGGGCTGACCGCGGTGCCAGGGTCACGGAGGTGCTCGGTATTGTTAGCTGCTATTATTATTGCGGTGGTTATTGCTGCCTGCCTCCAAGCAGAACGTGAGTTACCCCTGGCCCCCCACATCCGGTGCCCTGCGTTCGCCACGCAAAATCACCAAGGCAAGGAGTGAATGCACGGGCAATTGAAGGAACAGATGATTCAATGAGCGAACACCCGCTTCTCATCCGTTCTGTACTCCCCTATGGAGGGGGGCTCTCAGCCCACAGCCCCCACATTCCATCCCCTCCCCAGGGGAAGCCATCCCAGGTGGTGCCCACAGAGAGGAGAGGCTGTGGGGTCTCAGGTAGGAGCTGCAGCTGGCGCGCCTATGTTGGCAGGTGCTCGGAGCCCAAAGAGGGTGGCAGGCCCCCGGGGAGCTGGGCTGGGGGAGGCCTGAGGTGAGGGCTCAAAATCAGCGGAGGGGAAAGGGCGCCAGCTGGGGCCCCGGTGGCCAGATGAAGCTGCCCGGCGTGGCGGGGACAAGGCAGCTCGGCCACCCGTCAGCGCCCCACAAAGCCACTGTGAAAGGACCATATGCCTGAGAAGTCAGGCCTGCCCAGCCCCTCCTGCTCCCCCTCCCCGCGCTGGAGACGGTGGGGGGTGGGTGGCAGCCAGTTGGAAAGTTGCCTCAGGAGCCCTGGCCCCTGCCTCCTTCCGTCATTGAACCCTCTGCCTGCAGGCTCGGCCCTGAGGAAGGGCTCAAACGTGGGGCTTACTGTACCCCGAAGAATGAACTCCGTGACCACACCAAGTCTCTTACAGTGGGACTGGGCACGAAGGCCACAGGCGAATAAGCAGAAATGGCTGCTGATGCGTTCTGAGTGACTCTGTGCCTCGCCTGTAGCAAGTCACACAATGCCACTGCAACCCTAAGAGGTAAGGATTGTTCCTTAGTGAGTCGTACTATTAGCCCATTTTACAGATGAGGAAACGGAGGCTCAAAGGGGTTAACCAACTCAGTGGTGACGGTGAAACCCAGGCAGCTGGTCCCAAAGGCCCCTCTTAACCATCAGGTGACACTCGTGAGCCTGGCACTCAAGGTCCTCCTTGCCCTGGCCCCAACGTGCCTCTCCCTGTGGGCCGCCTCCTTCTGTGGGATGAAGCCTTCACACCACCCCCGCCACTCCCAGCCAGTTCTCCTTGAATCTCTGTGGCATTTGCCCCCAGTGCCACCCTCCACTCCCTTGACACGGACTCCTGTTAGAGCCTGGCAATGAACCCCGAACGCAGACATTGTTCACCGAATACACCTAGCGTCCAGTTTGTAAAAGGTCCATTTGAAGTCCTCGGGTGTGGGGACACCCCAGGGGAGACGTGGTGCCTTTGCAATGAGACTGGAAGTATCCTGAAGATAAAAAAACTATTATTTCTTCTATTACAACTGGTTGTTACCCCAACAGGTCTGGGGTTTTCATTCTAGAATGTTCTTTTTTTAAATTTATTTTATTGTTAGATGTATTGGGGTGACATCTGTTAGCAAGGATTACACAGGTTTCAGGCATACAATTCCACAGTGCATTGTCCACTCGTTGTATAGTAAGCTCACCACCCAGTGTGACTTTCCATCACCGTGTATTTAGCTCCCCCTCCCTCCTCTCCCGCCCCCAGAATGTTCTTAGTAACAGTCACTAATAGGGACTGCAGCCACCAGTTACCCAACACCATGAGCTTGTCATCACAGACACAACACGGAGAACCGACTCACAACACGACCCGACGTCATGGTCTCGCTCAGACTCTGCACTGACTTCCGTCCCTCGGGAGTCACTTCTGTCCATCCCACTTCCATGTACCCCCACTTCCAACTTCGTTTAAAAAGAAAACTCAGAAACCTAACGTGATGTTGCAGGTCAAGGGGCACAGAGCTGGTACTGACTGAGCACCCACTGGGCGCCCCCAGACCCTCCGTGATAAAAGCCACAGCAGTTCACGTTCCGCCCAGTGGAACCCAGCAGCCAGCGCGGACGCTGCCCTTTAAGGTGGGCACAGCTGCGGGCTCATCCTGGCACACGGATGTGACAGCAGGACGGCTGGAAAAGCCGGCCGGACCTTCCTGCCACAGGGGCAAGTGGCTTTGAGCAGAAGCCAGCCTCCTCCTTGGAGACACGAACTTTCCCTGGAAGCCTGCTGGACAGGGCAGGGGTCCTCTCTGCAGACCATCGCCAAAGCCACCGGCCTGAGTTACTTCTCTGCTTACAACTACCTCCAGAATGTCAGATTAACACGCAAATTGTCGATGCCAAAGTGCCCCCCAAGCTGGCTGCAGGCACCCAGCACCCCAGCCAGGTGACGGGACTGTCACCTTGCCCAGAGGAGGGTCCCCAGGGAGTCTGAGCGCTGGTTGGAAAGACAGGCGGCTCCAGACTGGAACCCTGGAGTTTGTCCCTGACTTCGCCTTCAACTTGTTGTGTGACCCTTGGCAAGTCTGAACCCCTCTCTGGGCCCCGTTTTCCCCATCCCTATGAAGAAGAGGTCCTCCTGGATCCCTAAGGACAACCCTGAGAAGGACGCGTGGTGGCTGTAGCTAATCTATTCATCAGGTCCCACTGCGGAGCCCAGTGCCGGTCCTGGCACACACAGCAGGGCTTTCAGTGAGCATCTCGGCCGGATGCAAGAGTGACTGATGGGAATAGTGAGGGGCCCCAGGGGCGACCGGGATTCTCAGTTAGGGGGTGCAGCATGGGCTACAGGTACCCCGAGACCATGTGACTCCTGTAGGGGCAGGAAGGATGGATTTTACTACCCTCATACTCTGCCTGGGGCCAAGCCTGTTTCCCAGTAGCCTCCAGGCCCTTCTCCTAGGGGAAGGGGTGGGGAGAGTGCAAGCCCCCGCTCTCCTCCTCTCCCCTCTCCGGGGCCTGTCTGGGCCCCTCGTGTGTCAGGCTGGTCGCTGGGCAGCCGGAGGCCTTTCCCGCTGCCCCCTCCCCACCCTCTCTCCCCAGCGACCCCGTCCTGCCGCGCTCCCATCAATCTACCGCAACCCAGCCTCTCCAGCTGGCCTGGCTGGGCCGTTCCCAGGCGGAGCAGGTCCACAGTGGAAGGTGGTGGAAAAATGTGGACAAATTTCTGATTTGCAACACTCTGGGAAAGAGTTTATTGCCATTGTTTGAGGACGAATGTGTAAATAAAGCAAGGCGACGATGGCAGGGGGAGTCTGATGAAAGGCAGAAAACGAGAAATTTTATGGCCATAAGGAGCGTACTCTAATGGTGATTTTTGAGGCACTGGACCATGGTCGTTACTTAGCCAAATGATCGCTGCGAGGCTGGGCAAGGCGGCTCACTTCTTAATTACTGTTACGTGTGATGGCGGGCAGACGCCGGCCCCGGAGAACTTGGTCCCGAAGCAGACACGGGCTGCAGCCGGTCCTGGTGCCGGGATGCCGGTGGGCCCACGGGAGGGTCGTCCCCTGCACCCCTCAAGAGCAGGGGGCCCCCCTGGGCCTGCTGTCCTTTCCCCCTGCCCGGGCTCCTGCCCCCAGAGAACCGGCCATGACAAGAAGCCAAAGAAAGCCTTGAACTCAGGGCCATGCCCACTGCACAGTAGGGATGAACACGTGTCAGCTCCGAGCTAGCGATGGCTGACAGAGCACAGCACGGGCCAGACAGGACGTCCAGCTCCAGGAGAAATTTGCCGAAGCCGCTCAGGGCTCACGAGTCTGTGCAAAGTAACTCAGAGGTGGGGGGAGGCGGGGCGCGGTGGGAAGGGGGTGGGGGAAGAAGAGGGACGGCTCTGACGCGCGGGGTCACCTGGGCCAGCTCCATGGCCTCTGTGAGCCTCTGTTTCTTCACCTGCAAACAAAAAGTGGGGGTGGTGGGACGAAATAGTCCCCTTTTGGGTCTGACATCTCATGGTTCCATGATTCTCTTGCTCTGGGAGCTGGTGAGGTTGGTTTCCCAAAGCTGCGCCGCCCGTGCCCTGCCGAACACTTTCGTCCGCTTGCCCCGCTTCTGTCACATGACCCAGGAAGAAGGAAGAGGGGTCACAGTTTGTTGCGGGGTCTACAGCGTGCCGGGAACTCAGCAGGCGCCGTGTCCCCTCGCGGCATCCTTGCCGTCACCTCGGGGGGCCCGTGCTGCTTGCAAACGCTCCGAAGCGCCGGCGCTGAGCGGCAGGGCCTCCCTCCAAACCCAGGTGGGGCCCAGCGCATTTCAAGTCAAGTGGCCTCCCCGCTTCTGCTTCTTCGCAACTCACAGTTCTCAAGCTTCAGGGCATCGGAACCCCCACCCCCCACCCCCGGAGGGCTTGCAGAACGCAGCCAGCTGGGACCCTGGGGGAGTTTCTCATTCAGAAGCTGGCGTCTAAGCAGCTCATTTCCCGCAAGTTCCCAGGTGCTGCTGCTGCTGCCGGGAGCCGCACTTGGGGGACCACTGTGCTGCAGAACTCGGAGGGAAAGGCAACAGCTAACAAACAAAACCACGCACCTTCTCCCCCAACATCGAGACGGAAATCGAGGGCCTGAGAGTGCCAAGCCCTCAGCCCCACGTGGCTCCAGACTGATGCATCTCTTCCACACTGGACAAGTGGGGGTGGTGGGGGGCTCAGTGTAAGGTGTGTGCAGCCAGGGGCGGGCTTGGCAAGTGGACTTTCCCCTCTGCCACGCCTGCTCCTGCAGCTTGCCATGGCGGCTGGGTCATCGGCCTGTTGGCCGACGACTGTCTGGAGCCCTGCCGGACCCGACCTGCCCCTGCCCTGCCCCAGCCCCTGAACCCACCTCTTTTCCACCACCCCCTCTCGTCCTGGCTCCTTCCTTAAGCTCTCTTTCCTTCCCCCGCCATCTTTCCCTTTGCATTCAGCAGCCGGATGTGTCACAGGTACGACCAAGGCAAAGAGCCCGTCACAGTCTCAGGAGAGTGACCTTGAAAAGGCTGAAGTCAGGGACCATGCCTGACACCTGCCTCCTCCATAACCCATGTCCCAGCCTCCCAGCTTGAATCATTTGGAGGGACAATATTTCCTCTCCAGGAAGACAAGGGTATTTAACCGTTCCCTTCATTGCTCGATTCCCAAGGCCGGGAAGAAGGCTTGGCCCGTGGGAAGGGCTCACACACAGGTAGTGAGTAAATGAGCGAGCGAATGCACACGCATGGAGTGAACGCACGGCCTCCTCCCACGTGCCCGGGTCTGTGCAACGACACGCAACGTTCCGACAGCTGCCGACGACGGTCCGCTCTTCAGGCCGACGTGATTAGTGGTAAGTACGCAGGGATCACCCTGCACAATCATCTCATTAAAAATGAATTTATGCAACGCCAGACACCTGGCCCCGCGCGGGAAGCCCCCGCTCGCCAGCTGAACAGCTCCAAGAGGTCCGCAGGACCGGCGCGCTGGCAGGCGACACTCGGGTCCTCCGCGGAATTCCCGGGTCTGTACCCAGACGCCGGGTCCACTCAGAGGCGGTCCAAATGCAGATGCGCTGTCTCCAGGACGGCTGCCCAAGAGCCCGGCCTGCCCGTGGGATCCCGCAGCCCCCCGGGCTGGGGGCGTCTCCTCACCAGGAGTCAGACGTCTTTGAACCTGGGTTCGCTAGAAGGGAGCCAGTACTTAAAGGAGTTAAAATTCAATTTGATCCTGCTGCTTACGCCTTTTCTAGTTTGATGCGTTTTTGATAAAATAAAAAAATGTTTTGATCAATAAAAATAAAATCTGTTACTCGCGCCCTGGGGCGATTATTGCTCTGGGCTCCGTTGGCTGAATCTTGATAGAATGAATAATGTCATTTTCCCAAAATGTGGCCAGCCAGAGGTTAGTGATGGTGAACTGGCAGGGAGGGGCCAGCATCCGCAAGCATACGGGTTCTCAGAGAGCAAATCGTGCTTCTAGAGACTTCGGAGTGGGCGAAACGCCCTCATGTAAGGAGCTGAGGGTGAGAGGCTGGGCTTCCAGGTCTGCAGAACAAGTGGTCTCTCAGTGGGGACAGCACGGTGCTCACGGGCGTGGGCGATGCACGTACCTGGTGCCAGGTACTGTGCGTGCCATAACTGGCACGTCCTTCCAGAACGCTCAGACCTGGCAAAACAGGTTTCACTGACATGGAAGCAGTTCTAAGGATGAGACGACTCAAGAGAAGGGCAGTGACTTCCCCAAGGTCACACAGCTGCAGGTGGCTCTATGTCTCAGAACTTGAACCCAGGCCCATCACGAGTCTGAAACTGCATACAGACCCCTCCGCCACCCTATCTCCCTTTCTCCACACGAGAACAGTGATGGGCCACACGTTTCATTTCTCATTCCCCTCCAGTGCTTCGTTTTCTACATGCCTTTGCCTTCGTCCCTTCTCCCCCTCCAAAGCCACACTGTGCTTGCTGCAAACAGCCCTGACGGGGGCTGCGGCGAAGACCAGCTCTGTGGCCGGGGCTGCACCCGGTAGGAGCGGATGCGGCCCTGGAGGAATGGATGGATGTCGTGGGAAGGTGCTGGATCCCGGGCTCCGCGAGGCAGTGTGGAAGGACACACACGGTCCTGCCCGGCGTGTGCATGTGCATGCGTTGCTGGGACTTTACTCTCTGTTACATCCGGCTGAGTGCAATAGGTGATCTTCTACGAGAAGGGGCTTTAAGGACGCGGCAAGGGGGCCGGGGCAGGACAGTGCAGGGAGGATGGCCTGGAGGCCTCAGAGGCCGAGCTAGACGTGTAATCCCAGGAGGCGAGGGGACCTGGTGGCTGGAGTCAGAGGGTCGGTGGTGCAAGGGAGGGGAGATGGTGAAGGGAGGTTCTGGGAGTGCAGGGGGTCACCGGGGGGCCTGGAGATGCGTGCGGCAGTGGCGGTGTTGGAGGTGTGGAAGCTGGTCACCGCAGTGAATGAGGCAGGACAGAAATCAACAAGCACTGAGCGCCCCAAGTGGGGGCCAAGCTCTGCTCACACATGCTTTTCATGTCATTCCCATTTTTACACGAAGAAACGATGCTCAGGTGTCCAAGACATGACGCGGAGCTAAGATTTAGGATTCGAATCCAAGCCAGCTAGGGCGGCCATGCTGCGGGCAGGAGACACGCCTCCCAAGCGCCCTGCCAGCCTTCCTGCCCACAGCCCAAGGGGCCCCCCGGCCCTCCCCGCTGCGGCTTGCACCCCCTCTCAGGCGCGGCCGCCTGCCCTCTAATTAGATTCCCCTGGAAATAAGAGTGCATTGTACAGCTCTGCTAAAGGCAAACCGATTTCACAATTTCTTTTCTTTCCTTCCCTTTAATAACTCACAAGGTCTCAAGGAGGTTTCACTTAGGGCCGGCACGCTAGAAAATTATTCTGTCTCCCACGTGCTCCTTTTTCTTTTCAGGAAAATTGAAAACTGGATTTCTCCTCCATCATGACCCCACCCCGCCTCTTGGCCTATCTCTTGGCCAGAATATTCGGGTCCACTCCCAAATTGCCTCCTTGGCACTCCTCTGGCTAGAAAGCAAGCCTGCCTACCCCCGGCCCCGGCCCCTGGGCCACAGCCTTCCTACCCCACAGCCGGGAAAGGCGGGAGCCCCAGCTCATCTTGGGAGCAGACAGGAGCCTTGCGTGAGCTTGACAAGCGGGCGGGGGGAGGGTGGCGTGTGGAGTGGGGGCGCGGAGAGGGGGCGCAGAGCGGTCTGCTCCACTTTGAGGCGCATTTGCCTCCAGAGAAGTGGCCTGGCTCCAGCACTTTTGAGGTAGGAGCTGGGCGAGCGCGAAGTCCTTGATTGGTCCCATCGGGTTCCCGTTAAGTATCAGGGAGTAAATCATAAACAAATGGGTCCTATTTCCATTTCTGAAGGCATCTCCAGCCCTGCCTTCACCCTGCACATTTAAGGGTACATCCCCTTAAGTGGTGCCTGATGGGACGAGGAGCCAGGTGGAGGGTGTCACACAGGCCTGGGCTGTCATCTAAAAAGCCTGCAGCACTCGCCAGCCGGCTGGCCGCAGACCCTCTCCAGGCCCCGGAACGAGACCACATGTGTGATGGATGGAGCAATGGACAGACGGACAGAAGCCCCAAGGGGTGGCAGGTATGGATTCTGAGTTGGCAGGTTTCAGGAATTAGGGTTTGAGAGCTCTGGTCCAAGGGCAAAGCTAGAGGGTGGAGAACAAGGCTGCGGGTGGGGCTGGGCTGAGGGCGCAGCTTGGCAGGTCCCGGCCCCCGCCTTGGGCTAAGAGGGTGAGGAGGGGAGAGGCAGGTCCCCAGGCCTGGGCACTCAGGGTGTGTGTGAGCACAGCGACCAAAAGCCACCTGACCCTGTTTCCACCCTCCCCCGACTTCCCAGCTCCCACTGCGGGGTTTGCAGGGTTTGGCAACGGGACACACAGCCGCACCCACGCAAATCACTGATTTTATAGTAACTGGGCCCTTCTGCCAGACACCCAGTTCTGGGCACTTATCATCTCATTTAATCCTGGCAATCCACCACCAGGTGGGCTCTACTGCCCCCACTTTACAGACAAGGGCTCTGGAGGGCAGGGAACCCTTCCGGCGCTCACCACGGCTCCCCAGGAGCGCTGCCTGCGTACCAGGCACGGTTACAACTTTTGGGGGATTTGTTCTCTTAACCGAGGTTGTGACTCCTCTCATTCCATTTACAGGCAAGGAAACCAAGGCTCAGAATGGCAGTGTGTGGGGCTGGTCACCAGCCTCTGCGCTCAGGACGGCTCCCCCAGAGGCACTTGGTCTCTAGTGTCTGAGACCTTCTGTGTCAAGAAGTCGTTCAAGCTGGGAGCAACCGGAGAGAGAATTTAGTCCCAACTCCCTGTCTTACCGATGAGGAAACTGAGACCAGAGAGACACTGGCACTGGCCGGAGGTTACACAGCAGGTTAGTGGGAGAGCTGGGACGGGTGTCAGGCCCCCTCTCTAGTCCCGGAGACCTGCTGACACTCTCAGGGTTTGTCAGTCAGTGGTGGAGGGGTGGGGACCACAGGCCTCCACAGGCAGTGGTGCAGAGGGTGTTGCCAGTATGGCCACTGGTTTAGCTAAGTTCTGGAACTACTGACTCAGGATGTAGGCTCTGGAGCTGTAACTATACCCTGGGTCCTTCCTGCAAGCCTAGAAGCGACGCTATCAGCTGCCACCCCGAGTCTGAGGTGTGCCAGACCTGAGAGGAGGGGAAAGGAGGAAGGAGAGTGAGGCCAAGTGCCAGCGACTGAGCGGGGTCCCGCCAGGTGCATCTCCAGAAGCATTGTTCCTTTGTTCCTGATGTGGAACTCCAGGCCACCAGCAAGCTACGGCTTTGGAGACCAAGACTGGGGGTTTGCATCCTGGACGACCTTGGGGTGGTCACTGAGCCTCTCTCTGAGCCTCAGAATCTGAAAGGAAGGTGGGCGCTCAAGCAGAACGAGGATCTGAGGAAGGCGAGACTACTGCGAGACCCTGTCACTTGGCCCCTGATCCTCCCCAAGGGCCCCCAAGGAAAGCTGACACAGGCGCTTGCAGGCAGAAACCCAAGGAAGCTATGGCTGAGTCACTGTTTGCCGAAGGTTACCTAAGATGTGTCCAAACAAGAGCCAGGCAGGGTCCTCCTTCGGGGGCCCCCAGACACACCCGCATGCCCAAAACCAAGACAAAGGCAACCCTCCTCCTGGGGAGAGGTGTGCCAGTGCAGGAACCACCCAGGTCCAGAGAAACAATCATGCAAATGTATGCAAAACAACTGGCAAGGAGCAGAAGCTCCAGGAATGAGCCATTACTAGTTAACAAGCATTTAATGAGCACCTACTAGGTACCAGCCAATTTCTCACAGGTCCCCCTCCTCATCGGCCTTCCAGCTCCGTGAGGGGGTCCTGACGGTTCTGGGTTTTTGCAGGTGAGGACTTTGCAGCTGGGAGGGCGTGGCTCGGGCATCCGTGGGCTGCAGCTGGGACATCCACAGCTCCAACTCTGGGCCGGGGATTCTCAACCTGGGCTGCTCACTAGACTCACCTGGGAGCTTTAGAAAACACTGCCCTCCATTCTGATGTAATGGCCTGGGGTGTGGCCGGGCATTGGAACTTTTCAAAGGCACCCCTCTGTGCGTCTCCTATGTGGCCAGGGCTGGGAACCACTGCTCTAGCACTCCCATTTGGCTCCGAATTTTCCCATCTCCTATTAAAGCAGCCTGGCTAAGAAATGGGTGCAGGGAGAGGAGGCGTAGAAAGGTCAGAGCGAAGGGAGAACAGGGAGCTGGGAAGGGGGCATGTGCCCCATTGGCCTTGGCTGGGGGAAGACTGGACCCTCCCCAACATCTGGTGCTGGGTTGGGGGCTCATGGATAGTAGGCAGGGTCCCAGCTGAAGCTGACAGGTGGGCAGGAGGTCCTGGGACTGGGGGAGGGGCATCCCCCGCCTCTATGACAATCTTAGAATAAACAGCTCCCCTCGCCCAGTCAGCCAGCCAATAATCTTGCTCGTCATCCCCAGGACCTCAGGACCTGCGGAGACTAACGTGTGTGTAGTTCCTGAAGTCCAATCTCAGTCCCTCCAACCGTGTTGCCCGGAACCCATCTGCTAGATTTGTCCTCTGTGTGCTCCAGGGGCCTGGTTTCCCCGGAAAAGGGTTCCTTTTAGGAGGCTGCTGTGTGAGCAGGGTGTGAGCAGACCCACACACCCTTCCCTCCCCGGCTGCTCTGGGAAGGCTGCAGTGCAAGGCCAGCCACAAAAAAGGGTTCTCCCCCCGGCCCCTTCCCTTCTGTGGGGTTTTACACTCGCCGAGAGCCTCAGAGTGAGCACTGCGAATCTCCCTCCCCCGATTTGAGGTGGGGCACAGGCACTCCCCACAGTGAGGCAGCTCTACCCCCAGGCGCACACGGCTGGCTGTGGCAGGGCGGAACTCGAACCCAGCTCCTCACTCAGCTGCTGAGCTGGGGCAAGCGGTGAGCCTCCTGCCATCTTTTGAGCTGCACCACGTGGAAATGAAGTCAGACTAAAGGAAGAACTGCCCGACCTCGGAAGTCCTGGGTCCTAGAACCAGCTGCTGTGGGGCAGCCGTCCAATGTCTCAGGGGTCTTTCTTGGTGATCCCTTTCCCCCCAAAAGCCAACCAACCACTGGAGCCAAGCTTCCAGATGCCCCCCACCCACTAGGCAGTCTGATTTTTTCTTAGGTGAGCCGGAGGCGAAATTCAATCCAGTTTGCTTTTCTATGAACTTGCCAAAAGTTTGTTTGCTCTGAGAGGCCCAGGAGGCTTTGGCTTCCTCGGTTTCAAATACTTGACTTTCAAAGCCTGTCTTCGGGTGGCACGCTGCCACGCACCACCTGGGTGCAGTGCTGAACCCCACCGAGGACTTGGCCAGGTAACGAATGGGGACGCGTCTGGGCTCCATGATGGGTCGGGTGCCTCCCACAGTCACCTCCGGGCCCCACCAACAACTTCGCCCACCCCAGAGCCTTCCCACAGGCATGGGCTGGCCTGGAGTTTCCTCAGATTGGGGCTGAGATGGGCAACGCAGGACCCCCACACCCCTGAGGACACACTGCACAGCTATGAGGGAGGACGTGGCACTTGGGGGGTGTTCACCTGTGCCGTTAGCCCTTCCGGGGCGTGAGCCAGCATATGCCACTCCCACACACACCCAACAACTGTTTTGGAGAGCCCTTGAGTTCCCCACAGGCCAGAGGGCACTCAGGGTCTCCCCGAGACAGCCGGCCACTGCTGTGTGGAGGGGTGGGGACGGGCCGGAGGTTTGGAGCCTGTCTTCACCCCTGGGCTGTCTGTAGAGCTGGGGTTTTCTCTCCTCCAAATTAAATCATTATTTTCAAACAGGATGAGCTGAGTTGGCACAGCCTCCAGCAGGGGAGGTTCAAATAACCACCCCTTTTCTTTCTTTTATAGGAAACGTCACCATTTCCGGCTGAACCGTCCCTGACCTGCCCATAACCGTGTTTGTCTAGCTCTAGGCATGAGACACCTCCCTCCCTGGCCTTCTGTGGTGGCCAGAGCCCTCTGGGAGACGCATGTCACAGGTGTGTTGTCCAGGCCACTGGGGTTGAGAGCGGGCCTCATCTCAACCCCTCCCCGTCTGCCCTGATGGTGAAAATAACCAGCCACCCCACTTCCCTGAGCTCTGCGACCAGGCTCTCTGCTCAGCTGGGTGCGTGCCTTATGTCACCCGACCCGCTCAGCCACTATTTCTAATGGGACTCCACATGGCACACAAGGAAACTGAGGACCAGAGAGACAAGGTAGTTTTCCCAAGGACACACAGCAGAGTCGGGATGGAATCTGGGTCTAGCTGACTCTGGCCCCTGGAGGCTTAGCCACCACCCTACACGGCCATGTTAGAATCAGTGGCACCCTAGGCTTCATCAAAAGGTTGGCTGGGTTCCTAGGAAAAGGAATGTATTAGCCTATCTCCCCTCAGGATCTGGGGTTCACCTGTCCTAAGTCAGGGAACAGTACGTATCCAGGAGAACAGGTCCCGGGATAGGGAGCCACTGGCCTCACCTCTGGGCCTCACCTTCCTCATCTATAAGTAGCGACAGAGAGCTAGATGGTCCCAAAGCTCTCCCCCAGCCAGGTCTGACACTCTGTCACTCACTGTGTGACTCTGAGCTACTGCCATCACCCTCCGGGCCTCAGTTTCCCCACTGTCACACAGGGGTGACAAAGCTGCTTCGCGAAGGGTGTGAGGGTCACGGCCTTGGAGGACCGCTGTCAACAGGCGGACGCTGACCAAAGGACAGTGTCCCAGCACCTTTGTGAACGGCCCTCCGGCGTGGCTGCCTCGCCCCCATCTCCTCTGCCCTCCCTCACCGCAGGCTTTGTCTCCCCTTTTCCAGGTCACTGGCTCCCCATTTGTTATGCCTGCTGGCCTCCTCCGGGTTTGGAAAGGCTCTCAACAGCTGGGAAGGGAAAACCCAGATGTGGCTACCGGCGGGCGGGGGCCAGGAGAGAGGTCAGCACCGCCTCGGAGGGCCGAGATCATCTTTCTAGCAAGACGGGGTCGGGCCTGGCCCTGCCGCTAATTAGCTGTGTGACCTTGGGCAAGTCACTTAACCTTTCTGGGGCCTCTGCCCCTCCATCTGTGAAAGTGAGAGGGTCAGGTTAGATGCTTCCAGATCTGACATATGAGGAGGGTCTGATGTAGCAGAAGCTTTTTCAGTGCTAAATCCCAGTCTTAGTACAACGAGCCAGTGTGTGTTGTAGGATCCCCGACGGGGAAAGGGGATGGCAGCCTCAGCACCCCACGTTCTTAAAGCCAGTGGATGAGGGGTGGCTTTCCTTCTCCCTTCTCTCTCACGAGAAGGGAAGGCTGTAGTCCTCCGGGGCCATCTCGGCTGGGCTGGTAGCAGCTGGCCTTAACTTCAGGGTCGTGTTCAAGTCACGTGACGGTCCTGGCCTGTGGGGACAGTGTCAGCCCTGCGTGTACCTCTCACCACAGGGCCAGGCTGCATTCTCATCTGGAGACTGTCCTCTGAACTGAGCAGTTGGCCTTTAGGATGGGGCCCGTTTCTCTGCACACCCCAGAATATTCCAGGGGACTTAGGAGTCAGAAAACCCCAAATTCAAATTCCAGCTCAGCTACTTTCTAGCCGGAGGCCTGAAGTAAACATTCTACTTCTCTGGTCCCCGGTTTTTATCATCTGTAAAGTAGGGACAGCAATGGCTCCTTGGGTGACAGGCACAGGGTGAGGCATATCAGTTGTCACCCACCCGATCAACAGTGACAAAACAGCTGGTAAAATCCACTGGTGGCTGGCACCAGCTCCAGAAAAATGACTAAGTCCTCGACACCTGAACTAAGTCTAGAACAGTGCACATTGCTCAAGCCCCCTTTGTCAAAATAAACGTGTATGGACATGCACATTCCCCTGCAGAGAAGTATCTAGAACAAGCTTGTCCAACCATGGTCCACGGGCCATGCACCCCGACACACATTCGTAAACGTTCTTAAAATGTTACAGGATTTTTTGCAATTTTTTTCTTTAGCTCATCAGCTAGCATTCGTGTTAGTGTGTTCTGTGTGGTCCAAGACAGTTCTTCCAGTGTGGCCCAGGGACGCCAACAGGTTGGACACCCCTGCTCTGGAAGACCAGACCACCGTATTAGTGACAGTATTTAACTCCATACTTTCTCTACTCTCTCAGCATCCACTTTTCGCACAACAAGCGGTCCTTCTTGTGTAATGAAGAACCAATGAAATGTGTGTGGGTGTTAGACACCCGGTTTTGTGTTTGTTTGTTTTTCTAATTCCCAGCAGAAGTCTGACCTGAAGCTGCAGCCTCTCTCATAGGGCAAGAGAATAAGTGAATGAATGAATGAATGAATGAGCTAAAGAGGGAACTAAGGAGCCAAGTGTGCGACTTCATAAAGGTTGCCTAATGTCATCACACCGCTAAGCGTCACTTAGCCCATCTTTGGAGGTTGCCGAGCTGGGTCTGCTGTCTTGAGGTCCGTTTTGAAGACAGGATCACCAGAGCCCAGAGAGCACAAGGGACTTGCCCAGGCCCCCAGTCACATGCTTTTTGGAAGTGCACACCCGCTCCCTGTACTCAGGGTCCTCCCAGCCCACCAGCTGCTGCCCTGGGCCCTGAGTGCCCACCCTGTGCCCAGTAAATTGCCACCCTGTGGTCCAGCTCCAGAGCAGACCCCTGAGGACACGGGAGCAGGCAGGGACCAGGCTGTGCTAGACTTGGCACCAAGAACTAACTGCTGCCAGTCCCTGAGTTCCAGGAGGCTGGCTCCCACTTCTCCCTGGACATGGTCTTTGATTTCCAAACAGGCCAGAGCGTAAAACCAACAAAGTTTGCTGTGCCCGTAGACAACGAGGCTGCCGCTTCGCCACCGCCTCCCGGCGCCCTCAGCCCGCCCCCTGCCCCTGGAAGGCTAGGGCGGAGGGCAGGCCTGAGCACCATTGTCCTGGGTAATTAATTGTGGTAATGAGGGGCCGCCCTGAGTTTCAAAGACCAGGCTGGGCCCCAGGAGCCTGCGCCCCGGCCCCTGTGTGCAGCCGGAAGCCAGCACGGCACCAGGCCGGCCTTGGGCACCAGCACATGCGTGCCAAGGACCTACTGCCTGCAGGCACAGCACCGGACACCTGCCTCCTTCCAACAGTGTGAGTGGGGGTCATTCGCTGTCCTTTACAGGTGGGAAGCCCGAGGCTCCGAGAGGTGGTTTCTTGCCTGAGGCGACAGCGCAAGGGCCAGGGCCAGGCTGACACAGAGGTCAGCAGGTTTCCAGAAGGCCTGGAAGGAGAGCTTCTGCTTTCCCACCAAGAAAGTTGGGGGAGAACTGCAGTCAGCGTGAGAGATGTGCACTGGCGGGTTTGGGGGGCAGCGGAGATCAGAGTTTTTGGAAAGATGCGCAGGAAATAAACAACAAAGAAACCAAACTCGTGGACACAACAATTTAGTAGTTATCCGAGGATAAGAGGGGAGGAGGGTCGGGGAGAAGGGACAGGGACACAAATATCTGGTGACGGAAAGAGAACTGACGCTGGGTGATGAACTCGTAATGCAACGTGTGGAGGATGCGATGCAGAACTGTGCGCCTGGAACCTATGTAATTTTTACTGATCAAGTCACCCCAATAAATTTAACAATAAGTAAATAAAAAAAGACGTACAGGAAATGTGTTTGCCAAAATAAAGACAAATCCATGTCCGTCTCACGGCCTGAGCCTGCATCTCCTACACACACCGTGCATCCACCAACCCAGGCACCGCTCACACTGAGTGGGGGGAACCTGATGGCCTGTCTGTCTCCCCCACCAAACCAGGGGGCCCTGAGGGCAGGGACGCTCCCTTGTCATTCTCTGCTCCACCCAGCACCTGGCATTCAGTAAGTGCTCAACGAAGAAGACCAGACAGAGCGTCCCCCGCCCCCCGCCGCCACCCTGTGCCCCCCACTTCAGCACAGCTTCCTTTGCATTTTCCCCTCTAGCACGTTTGAACCCCAACGGGAGCTGCTCCTGCCCGTGTTCTTTCACCCTGTCCTGCCCCAAACCCTGAGGACAGGACCTCACGCTCCATTTTACAGGTCAGAAAAGTGAGGGTCAGAGAGAGGACATATGCTCTTATTCGGGGGTGGGGTCGGCTGCCACCTCTTCTCCCCCACCCCTTTCCACCTCCTGAGCACCCTCGCGCCCCCTCCCCGCCTCGGCCGTGTGCTTGCCGCCCCGACGACCCCTCCTCCGCGCGCCCTTCTGTTTTTTCACTCAGGATTCCTGAGCCCAAGGAGCCGGCTTGTTTATAGCGCTGCCTGCCCTGCTGCCTTGGTCCCAGCTCAGGTCACGTCTCTGGGGTTAGTGGGAGCTTTTGAACATGCTAAGGACAGGTTATAGGGGTCAGGGGTCACAGCCCTTTCTTGAGGGAAGTTCGCCTTGAATCACCCATGAAATAGGGACTCTTATCTCAGGGGGAGGAGGGGAGGCAGATTTCCTAAGTTAGAACGATCCTTCAGGCGCTTCCCCGCCCCCGTCACCCCCACCTGGCGCTCTCTGGATATATTTGGCATCTGGATTTCCCCTTTTCTTCCGACTCTGTCCTTAAGCCAGAAAAAATTAAGGGGTCTGGGGGACAAGCAGAGCAGACAGGACGGGAGGAGCTGAGCACGTGCTGGAGGCCCGCTCTGTACCGAGCAGATGTGGATCTGAGTGGTGCCACCTCCACTTCACAGGTGGGGTGATGACCTCCTCCAAACCACCCAGCCGGGACTGGGGCCACGCTCCGGCCCCTCAAATCAGAATCTGGGCCCCTCCCTCAACAGAGGCTTCCTGGGTGGGGGCTGGTGGGGGAGCTCCAGGCACCCTTAGGAGGACGCCCCACTCAGCCACCCAGCACAAAGCACAGATGTGCAAGGGTCCCTCCCGAGGTAAAGCCTCGCACGCTCAGAGCCCCCCATACTTTCCACCCAGCCCATGACCCCATTTGATGGTGACGTATCTGCACCTCACAGGAAAGGGGGCCAGAGAGACTCGTCCCTGCACCCCAGAGAGGAGTGTCACCAACCATCCCAATTGGCCAGGGATTGAGGGCATTGGGGGACATGGGACTGTCAGTGCTAAAACCAGGAGGACCCAGTCGGTCGCCTCCTAGGGAGGGAAGGCAGGATGTGGAGACCAGGCTCCGACCTCTCAGGCAAGAGCGACTTCTTCCACCTGCTGCTTGCCGAGGCCCCCTCCCCTCCCCCTCCATCGCCCCAGGGAAGAAGCCCTCCCTGGCATGGCCCCAAGGGAAGGTGAAGGTGAAGGTCAGTGACAAAGGTCCGATACTCTAGGCCCTGATCATTATGAACAGTCCCTTTTCAGGTCCCTGAAGGACCCAAATGTAGACCAGTGTGGGATGGGAGAGAGGGAGGAAGGGAGAGGGCAGAGGAGGGGAGGGAGGGTGCATGGGGGGTGGGGGCCTCAACAGAGGCCTGGTTGCCCCTCTCCCCTACACTGCTCACACACGTCTCAGGAAAGCACTCTATTTAAGGATGGGCTGACCAGACGGTCCGATTTAAATGGGGCAGAAAACAACCGGTACTGCCCATCTAAAATGAGACGTGTGGTCAGCCTATTTAGGGAGCACTTACTGAGCACCTAGTCTGCTTACAGCTCTGTACTGACTCTGAGCAGAATAAAATGCTGCTAACTAGTGCTTACCCTCTAAGACAGTTCTAGTCTGTCAGAGAAGACAGAAGCACAGAACTAAACTCAGTAGGGCTGTGAATCTGCAGAACGCGCGTGCACACACGCACACACACACGCACACATACTCATACACATATGCACGTGTGCACACACTACACACATAGGCACACACACACACTGCATATTTATACACGTGTGCACACACTACACACATAGGCACACACACACACTGCATATTTATACACGTGCACACACCTGCACACGCACACACACTCCCTTCCCCAGAGGGAATTTGGGGTCTGCCCCCACACTGCGGCTTGTCCAGATCCTTCTTCAGCAGTGATTATCAGAAAAGAATTCTGCCCCCACCACGTTCCAGGACCCCAGTCAGATCTCCTGCAACCTAGCCCAGCCCCGTGTCCAGGGCTTCAGGCCTCCTGAGCTGACCGAGTTGCAGCCAGGGGTCCAGAAGCCCAACACAAAAGTGGGCAGATCTGCTTTGTGCCTCAACCCCGTCCTGAGTGCAGCGGCTACAAAACGGGGTGAGGCTTGTGTCAGCTGGGCCTGGAGTTGAGTTGGAGTCAGCTGGGCCTGCTCAGACCTCCCTGAGAAAGATCCTTCTCCTGCCTTACCTCGCTTTCCCATGGATAACTCTGGGGAAGTCGCACCTACCTGGAGGTAGAAGCTCACAGGTGGATGGCACACCCAAGCTGCTATTGCAGCCCCTGCACATAGGAAGTGCTCAGTAGACTGTGATGAGGCCAGACGGGAAGAGACACAGGTGAGAACCCCATTCTCCCCTCTGGCAACACCCACCTTAGGGTCCCTCCAAGGCGCCAGCGGGCTGTGCTCAGCAACATATGGCTGGAGGGCCGCTGGGGGAGGGGGCGGGAAGGCGCGCGAGGCGGGGGCGGGAGGGGCGGAGGCGGCGGGGTGGGGTGGGGGAGGGCAGGAAGAGGAGGAGGTGGAAGGGTGTATTTAGGAAAAAAGAAAAACCCACACAAAACCGACAGAATTCCAGCTGATTATTCCTCCTGCTGCAGATGTACATTAATGCAGGCGAAGTGGGGGGCGGAGCTTCGGGCCCGGGCACAGAGAAAACGCCGCAGTCCTTTTAACAAGCCGTTGTCTGGCTTGATCTTGTCACTCTAAAGAGGGCCATTGAGAGGTATTCATGCGTCGGCCCTGGGGGGACAAAAGGGCCCAGTATATATACTGACTGCTCAGTTGCCTGCGGGGCCTTGGGGCCTTTGTCTAACCTTCCCTTAATAAACTTTTGGGAAGAGTTCATCAATCCGCTTCAATAGCTGATGTTCTCATTTTCAGGGAGAGAAGAAAAATAGCAGAAGGCCGGCGTGGGTTCTTTTAGGAGGCATTCTCAATAAGGAGGGGAATGGGGAGAGAGGGAGAGAGGGGGAGAAAGCCTGTCGACGCCCCACTTTAAAGGGAACAACACCACATCACTACAGCCACAAATCCTAAATGGGACCCCAGACAAAACCGCTATTCACGGGGCCTGACGTCTGCTGCCATCCCAGCGGCTGCGGGCCTGCCGGAGCCTGTCCCCTCGGCAGGGCAGGAAGGCCGGGCTGGTAGTGGCTGGGCGTGGGGGTGAGAGGGGGCATTTCTTAGGGGGAAAGCACAGCTTGGAAGCAGGCAGGAGCCCACCTTCTAGCTTCTCTTTCTGATGTGGGGTCTCTTGGTTTCCTTCCCACCAGAAGGTTTCGAAAACTAGACGTGTGCGCGTGGGTGTTCTGACTGAGGACGGGGCGGGGGCAGATCTTTCTCCTCTAAGCCGTTTTTCCTTCTCTAACTGAGCCTTCTGCTTCTGAGATCACAGGAACTTCCATCCTCAGGCTGAGGTGGGATGTCAACCCCCAGCTCCTCTCCCAGAAGCCTCCAGTGCCCTCAGCTTTGCTGTAGGTTGTGGGAGAGCACTCCCAGCTCCTCACCACAGGAGTGAGATCTAGACCTGCCCCCTCTCTGCCTCCCACCTGCTCATGGGGGGACGCACAAACGACCAATGATATTGCTGATATTGCTACAGTGCCGGACACCGCACCGGTCGTGACTGTGTGCTGACTCACTGCTCACCGCAATCCTATTTTTTTAACGTGCATTTTATTGTACTCATTTTATTACTTGGGGAAACTGAGGCTCGGAGAATTGATTCCTGATTCAGAGTCCCATGGCAGGCAGCTGAGGTCCGAACTCAAGGCTTATCAAACCCAAACTTCAAAGTTCTAAACTCAGCTGCCTCTTAGATTTTAAGGTATTATTAATAACAATAACTACCCGTAGTCATGCTCTTAGTATGTGCCAGGCAGTGCTGTAAGTTCTTCATGCACACGATTTTCCCAGCAGCAGAGCGGGATGGGTCCTCTCATTAGAATACCCATATTGCAGATGGGGTGACTGAGGCACAGAGGATAAACTGCTGGCCCACGGCAGACAGCCAGAAGGGCAAGGTCAGGATCTAACTCAAGTCTTGACGCTGGGGCTGGGCCTCACCCCCAGCACCGTTCTTGCCTGTGACAAAAGGAAGTGGCTGAGCAAACCATTCGGACTTCTGCCCCTGCCAAGCCTCAGAGGTGGGTCTCCTAGGCCCTGGTTCAGCTTTGCAGTGTACACACACACACACACACACACACACCCTCTCCAAGTCTCCCCAGTGGCTCTAGTTCAGTGTTTTACAGGCCTAATGAGTGTTGACAAGTTTAATGAGTTTGTTTTAAAGAAGGGAGGGGGGACCTGGTCAAGTTGAGATTTCCGAGTCAAATGAATTAGCGGAGGCGGCCAGACTTCAGCTGACAGGCCTGGAAACCCTCCCGCTGGCTGCACTCTGGAGTCGCAGACCCCGGCTCCCTCAGTGGGAGCCGGGCCCCACGCCAGATCCTGGGGGCTCCAGGGGCCTCTGTGCGGCCCTCGGGTGCCTGGGTCCCAGCCGAAATCCATCTCCTCACCCTGCAGCCCCGCTCCCTGCCGGCCCATTCCCGGTAGGCCCCTCTTCTGCTGGACTCTCCTCCCCCACTGGCTCCCCAACAAGAAATTTGATTCAAACTCAGTCTGGCACTTGTTTGCATATTGATTGCGTGGTAATTAGGTGGCTTCATCTGCGGAGGGGACGCGCCACCTGCATTTCTAAGCTTCCCAGTCTCAGGCTGGGGCTGGCCACCACCCTTGTTTCTGACCCCGCAAGCTACTGGAGTCCAGGGAGACCGGCCTCCGGCTGTTCACAGGGAGTTTCGTGCCTGTTTGTTTAAAACAGTGCTCCTTCCTTTCTGTGGTGATGAGATCGACCGGGAAGGGGCTGGCACGAACCTCACCGTCTAGACCCAAGAGCAGCGTGAACATTAAAGCATAATAATTATGCCAAAAAAATAAATAAGTGAAGGAATACATGCGCTCTGGCCTGGGGGCAGCTGTCACTGGCGGCCTGATACACAGGAGCAGAGCAGTATTAGCTCCCTTGGGGCCCCTCCAGAGCCACCTGGGGGCTGACCCGAGTCTTGGACCCAAAGCCAGGGGCTGGGATTCAGACTCCTGGTGCCTCCTTCTCTAGCCCTGATCTTGGGCGAGTGACTTAACCCTTCCATTGCGACATCTGGATACATCCGAATGAGTATTTCCATCCACGGACTATGGCCTTTGAATTCACCCCTCAAGCTCAAAAAACATTTCCCCATTTAAAGATTTTTTACTATGGTGTCCTATGGTTTGCACTATCAACCACATAATGTGTAACATTTTGTAATAAATTTTTTATGTCATCCATGCCATCAGATTCTAATTTATCTATACTCAAATCTAATTGACGCCATGTAGTATGTTTTGAGTATTTTGGGCTACAATTCAACATAGTGGTAAATTGTTTACCATATAACACAAATTTTAAATAAAAAGAGTGTCATTTATAGACAAAGCAGCTCAAGTGTTAATATTCAATGCATAAACTACTCAAAACAGCAACATTTTTGTGGCTCTTTGACACATTTTGAAAAAAGGAAGATTTGAAGTCAATCAATGCAGTGAAAGGGTTAACCTCCCTGAGCCTCAGTTTCCTCATCTGTAAAATGGGGCCAGTAAGGCCTGTGGCGCTCACAGGGTTGTGGGGCCGAAGGGGCAGTGCCCGGCACGCAGGCCCCCGCGCTGATGAGCACGGGCTTGCCAGCCGGCACGAGATGCCTCCCAGCCCACCAGGCGGTTCGTCTTTCTCGCTCCGCTAGCCGGGGCAGCCGGGGGTGTCCTCAGGTGGCAGCGGTCACCCTTCCAGCTCACCAGGAGGAAGGGGGTGAGTGGAAACTGGACAAGGAGAGCGGCATGGTGTCACCGGGCCTTGGTTTGCCTAATTAGGTGGTGTTCTGTCGTCCGTTAAGGAGAACAGAGTTGGAGTTGACGCATCTCAGGCTGGGTCATAGCGTCCAGCTGGGATTCCAAGCCCCCCCCTCCAACCCCAGAGCTCGCCTGTGTGTGTGCTCTCTCCTCCCCTCCCCCTCTCCCCCTCTCCCCCCTCCTCTCTCTCTCACATGTGATTATTTACTGGCTATTTCCCGCTGGGGGTGTCCCTTCCCTTCTTTAACTTTTCCCTAATCTCGGGTCTAGGGCGGGAGACGTGTGAGAAGTGTTCTTTCTAGTGAGACTTTCTTTCGAGACTGTTTCCCCGCTTCTAGCTGGGAGCATGGTGGGGGAGGGAGGGTCCATGAGGGCAGGAGTGAGACGGGTCACTCCAAGTCAAAGGGGCAGACCCCGTGACCTGCCTCTCTGGACAGAGCTGCTAGGTCTCTCTGGCCATTTCTTCACTTCCTACGTCTCCTCATTGTTCAAGGCTGTAGCCAGCTGCAGGCGGTAATCTTTGGCGTATCTGCAACCCCCAGAAAGACTCTCGTGCGACAGGGCTGGGCTAGGGGCCCGGGGAATGGACAGAAGCTGAGACGCCAGCATGAGGAGCACGTGACCGGACACACGTCCACCAGGCCCCCGACCGAATGCGGCATCGCCACACGCTGACGCAGTTAAACCTTTTGTTGTCACTTAAAACGTCTCCTGGGGAGCAGGGAAAGAGGCTGGATGCTGAACCCAGCCCCGGCTTGGCTGGCTCAGCCACTGACTGGCGAAGTGACTTGGGGCAGATGGCTGGGCCTCTCTAAGCCTCAGTTTCCTTTCTGTAAAATGTGGGCAGATACACTTAGACCACGGACAACCGCACTGACCTTCAGCCGTGCACTGAGCAACCGACTTGGCCCCACGGGTACACACATCCCTTATTCTTCAGCGACAACACGGGGACGTCTACCCCTCAACACCAACAGAGGCACGTCCAGATCAACACCCCTCCCCCCAAACACATTCACACTTTATACCACAAGGACAGACCCAGACATACCAGCACCCAAAGACAAAGCTCGCCACCCAGTCTAACCAGGACCCACCACTGCCTGACTCCTGAACTACGATCCATCAGCAATCACGTGTACACTGTACGGTGGCAACAACAAAATAAACTCAAGGAAAAATGTTCCCTTAACGGAGATCCCAACCCCTACCTTCCAACACACTCCCAAGGCCTACCGGCATTCCTCAGTTCATAATCCTAGGCGCCACGTCAAAAATATGGGTGGGCACCCCATGAAAGCAAACAAATCAGCGGGTCCTCTTGGTGAATCTTCTATGAAGGACAAGCCTTCAATCTAGTGACAGGGGAAGCCGCACCCTGGGGACACAGAACCCTGTGAATTACTGGAGGACACTCCCAAGTCAGATGCTGGCCAGAGGGCTGGTGTGGGCAGCAGGAAGCATCTGTGGCGCCTCCATCCAATTACTGGCTCTGTGACTTGCTGGCTGTGTGACTCCAGGGAGCAGAGCAAACCTCTCTGAGCTCTGCTTTTATCTGCAACATTGGGGCAATAGACCCCCAGGGGCAGGGCTGGGGTGGGAGCTAAGTGGGATGAAGCATATAGAGCACCTGGCTCACGTAGCAAGAGGTGCCAGGTTGAGCACAGGCTTCCAACCGGACGTACCTGCCCATCAGCGCCCAAAGGGCGGAGGCACGTGTGAGCCTCAGTTTCCGCGTCTGTAGAGACATCTTGACAATCCCTTTTTCAAGGTGCTCTTGGGAGGCTTTCCTGAATTCATGCCTATAAAGCGCTTAACCCCATGCTTAGCATGCGGTCAGCTCTCCAAGGGCTATTCTCTTTCCTGCCCTCCAGGTCTTAGGCCAAATATCACCTCCTCTGGGCAGGCCTCCTTGATAACCCATCTACCATCCTTCCCAAATCAGTCACTCTCTTCTCTTCTTCAAACCGTTGCCGACCTTCTGAAAGGACTTGCCTGTTCGTGGACATGCTCACTGCCCCCTGCCCACCGGGTCCTCCCAGCCCCGAAACACGGCCAGGTACACAGTAGGTGCTCAGTATAATGCTGCTGTGAGAACAAAGGGGGGGCTCTAGCTCCGCCCTCCTGGGGCACTGGTAAGGGGAGGGGAGTGGCAGGGTGGCAGCGGCAGGGGGAGGGACCTCCCTCCCCCTCCCAGCCCTGCCCTCCCTGCACACCTCCCCTCCCCTCGGGAATGTGAGTCGCGGCCAACCAGCCTTCCCACCGCGGCCGGATTCTCCCTCCCTGCCTCCTGCCAAGGGGCGGGGGGAGCCTTGATGGGTTTACCTGGGTGTTAATCCCCCAACAATCCCTCCTGGCCTGACCCGGGAGCCAGCCTCCATTCTTGTCCTGGGTCTAATTAAGTGTCTGAAATGCCACTTCCCCTTTCAAACTGGGCTGCTTTCTCAGAGGCGAGGCAGGTAAAGCCCAGCGCGCGCTTTGAAGCAGGGAGGCCGGAAGTCCAGCAGGTGCGTGAGGGGGAGGGGGAGGCACCCAGAGGCCTGGGGTGGGGGGATGGAGGTGGGGGAGGGGCTCCTGCCTGCCCCCCCTCAGAGAGGACACACACCTGCACATCTCCCAACTTGGGATGCTTAACCTTTTAGGGACCCCAGTCCTAGGCGCCCCCGGAAAAGCTAAGGTTCCCCGCCTGGGTGAATATACACATCCTGTACACACACGGTGCAGAATTCTATTCCGGGACTTCAGGTCACCCCTGACGCCTCCACAGTCCCGGGTTAAAATGATACGATGCCACTCTTCCTTTCCTTTCTTTGGATGGCTGGATGGATGGAGATAGAGACCTAAATATATAACTCCAGACAGATAACACTCCCAAACTCAGCAATACTACCTCCGGGGCAGGATTCTCCTCTCTAACATTATACACTTCTTTCTGATTTGAAATTTTACAAGTACATACGTGAATCACTTTTGTAAGAGATCTTTCAGAAGCATGTGACAAAACTGTATGTGCCCCGACAGAACAGTGTGCACGGGACTTGGGGAGTTCTCATCTCAGAACCCTCTGTGGGTGCTCCACTCTTCACCAGGTCTCCTACCTCATTTTGATCAGGCACTTCCTGTGTACCAGCCACCTTTGCTGAGCTTGAACTCACTTGCTCCTTTGGTGATTTTTGTCCCCATTGGGTGGATGAGAGAACGAAGGCTTGGAGAGGTGACTTGCTCAGGGGGCCCACGGCAGGAAGGCTGTGCCCCGTCTCACTGTTTCTGAGCCCAGTGCTCTTTCAGGGACCCCGAGGCTACCTCTGGATCAAGGGCTAAGTGCCCAGGGCTGAGGTGCAAGTGAGTGTATGGGAGGCCAACCCCGTAGTGTGGGCAGATGCTGGGGACAGACGGTCGGGGCAGGCCTTGCCCTGTCAGGTACCTTCTTCGTAGCAGGGTGCCCTTGCACACCAGACCCTCAACAGGGGCAGGTGACAGTAACAAAGGGTCAGGGACCCAGTGACTTTGGAATAGTCTGGAGACCAGGTCGCTGTTCTGGCCCCTTCCCCTCTCTGGGCCTCAGTTTCTCCAACTGTGAAACAGGACATTGCCCTAGACCAGTAGGTCTCAAGCAGGGCAGCTTATCCAAAAGCCACTCCCTTCAGGTGTCCCAAACCGAGTGTCCAGGTGAGCATGGTTTGCAGAAGCACCTGAGGGACTCGGGGGCAGACCCTGCCGTCCTCCTGGCTCACGGGTCTTTCCCTCTCCCACGTTTTGCATCGAATCCTCCTTCCACGACCACGCCGGGCTGGCACTGAACCCAGCCACACCACCGTGTCCCCACGCAGCACAGAGAGTGTAAGTGCTTCCCCTGGTCACACAGCAAGCTGGGCAGGGAGACCCCAGTGTGTGGATACCAGCCTTGCCTGCCCTCCAAGGAGACCTCCCAGCCAGGAGAGAAAGTTCTCTAATCAGGAGAACAGACAAGGAGGGGATCCATTTGTCACCAGATAAGCAGTATCAGCTTATCTCTGAAGACCAGTAACCACAGCCCCGGGCTCGGATTCCAGGCGGACAGAGGCCGCTCTCCTCCCCCTCGTCCACAGCAGCCTCCGAGAGGGGCTGGTCCCGGCTCCTCCCCAGGCCCAAGCCCAGCCCCACCGGAGTCTCCTCCGTGGCGGGCTGAGTTGTGACTTCTCCTCCACGGCACACGCCCAGAGTATCAGAGCGGGAAAGTCTGTCACCTGCCGCACCGCCTCCTGCTCGGAACCCCAAGGTGCCACGGGACGCCCTGCGAAAACCAAGGGGCTCCGCACACCCTGCCATGGTTCAGGGTTCAGACAAAGGGGCAAGGCTCAGAGCAAGAAGGGGCTTGTCCAGTCGCGCAGCAGTTGGTGCTAATAACGCCGGGGACCACGCACAGGGAGCTCTGAATTCCGGCCCAGGTCTTCCCCTCCCTCTGGGCTTGCTTGTTCCTTGTCCCAGAAGATGAAGAGACCCTTCAGAGGGCAAGTCCACGGCCTCTGTCACGTCTCTGGGTACCAGTGAGGGCGGTAGTGGGTGGTACTGGCCTGAGCCAGTCTCCCCCGGGCCTGAGGATCTAGGGTTCAGGAAGAACAGGTGCTGGGGCTATGACTGTCCAGACGGGACAAGGAGAGCAGCTGGATTTGTGCCCTTCAAGGTCACTTAAGGTGAAGGCACCAGCGTCCTGGGGACCCTATGAGAGGCCCCTCCTACCCCTATCTACGTGGGCTAATCTGTACCTCAGTTTCCCCCTCTGTGAAATGGAACTTAAAAGCACGTACCCCACTAAGCACACAGCGTGAATGACCGCAGGGATACACGGGGCCATACTTCCCACGGCTGCCCTCACCCCAGGCCTTGGGATTCCTGGAAGCAAGACTTTAACCAGCTTATTTTGCTCCCCTATCAAGTGTCACCTTCCCCACCTGGGGGCCCACTCATGCCATGCCCTCTGGACTTCAGCTTCTCCATCTGCCAAATGACCAGAGGACTGCTATGGCCTGACTCACCCTGTGGGACCTCAGACTGGAAAGGAATTCCAAGGTCCCTTTCATTGACCCAACAGCCAGCTAGAGGCCTCGCACTGGAGGCATCTGGGAAGAGCTGCCTCCCACCCCGTCAGGCGGGGGCCACCCTCTCCTTACCGGCCTCCACTGACCCTCTGCTCCCCAGCCCCTCTGCACCCTTCTCACTCTGAGCTGGTCTCACTACACCTTCCATCACATTTGCTGCTCGGCCCATCACCCCCCCCCCTTACCAAAACCCCCTCCTTGGCTCCCCACTGCCCTTGGAAGGAGTCCTAACTCCTTAACTCAGCCAGAGGAGCCGCGCCCTGGATTCTAGGGGGACCATCCCAGCACCACCCCCACAAAGTAGTACTTAAGAAAGAGTTGTGGAATGCAGACAAGCGCCAGATGCCCTCGAAGCACTTCCAAGTCATCGGGGTCAGGGCTCAGACCTGCCCTATTTCAAGGGCATGGGGACAGAAGAACTAGCTCAGTTTCTGCCTTCTTCCCCGCCTTCCGCAGGAGGGGCTGCCCGCTTTTAGGCCAGGAAGGAGGCTATTCATTCGCCTCCGGCTGAGCCCCTGGCCCCATTCCACTCCGCCCTGAATGCAGTGATCACTGAAGAGATTTACAGCCTATTACTCCTCAGGTCACAGGACAGTGGCCCCGAGACTGAGAGTCCCTTCCATTTACCCAGCCCCCCAATCAGCCCCAACTTTATGTGATTATGTTGCTGACCCTTCCCAGAGCACTTCCAGGTTGTCACCCGTGGGACTGTTTTGCAGACAGGGACAGAGGCTCTCAGAGACCTCACTCCAGGTTACCCAGATCTTTCAGGTCAGAGGTGGGGCTCCTTGCTTTCCTTCCTCGTCTCTCTCTGTCCCCTACACAGGCCCCTGATCTGGACACCTCAGAGGAGTGGCCACAGCTGGGATGACTTTTGGAGACGGTTGGGCCAGGTTCACAGAGGAGGAAGGGAAGGCCGGGGAGCTACAGCACGTGCCCAAGTCACGCAGCACTTAGCCACCGCTGCTCCTGCTTTGGGGGCTGTAACTGTTTCCTCCGCCACCCCCCTCCCGAGAAAGCCACCGACTCAAGGCAGCGGGGAAGCGGGCCTAGCGTCCCCTGCCCCCCTCGCCCCCACGAGGGCCGCAGGGGCAGCTGACCCAGCAGCAGCTCAGCAGAGGAAGCCCTCCGCCAGGCTTGGCTTCCCCTGGCCCGGAGCTGGGGTTTTGTTGTGGGGTTTTGTGCGTCCCGTTTTGTTCGCTCTCCCCGCCCCTTCCCGCGCGGGGCCAGCCCCCGCCCCCCACCCCGTCCCTCCCCCCACCCCGTTCCTCCCCCTCCGGGGCTCCCAGCGCGCCCGCTCTTGACTTCATCCACTAAGTCAATAGCCCGGGCGCGGGCGGGCCTGCTCCCCCCGCCCCGCGCCGCCCCCCGGTTTTCTTCTCGGGATAATGGGGGCTCTTTGTGGCCTAATCAGCCTCCTGAGGGGCCAGGAGGCCGGGAGCGCTTCCCCCGCGGCCGTCGGTGAAAATGAAAGCAGGATTAGGCCGGGGCCTCGGCCCACAGCATAGTAAAGCGCCACCAGGCATTCGCTCCTTCAAAGCGCCTCTCGGGGGTTTGGTTACTTTATTTCTAAAGTTGTTTGTATTTCTAAAGTGGCCATTGAGGCGCGAGCGGGGACTGCGCCGAGAGGGCGGCAGGGAGGAGGAGAAACCCTCGGAGTCCCCCTCCCTGTCCAGTTTCCAAAGTGCTTTCCGGGCCTTTCTGCCTTCCGGCCCGGGGCGCAAGGAGGGCGTCCTTATCCCCATTCATCAGATAGGGAAACTGAGGCTCCGGCACTGGAAGTCACTGACTTAAGGCTCCACATCCGAAGATGGGCTCCCGGGATTCGAACCTACCCCGCAGTCGGGGAGGGGACACGTGTTGCGTTTTGTTTGTTTTTAAGGTGGGAGACGCCAAAAGGGCGTTTACAGCGGTAACGGTCCGGGGCGCACTGCCGAATGCGCCAGCCAACCCTCCTGGTGGTCGCCTGTGCAGTCCCACCAAGTCCCACCCCTAACACACAGTGCAGGGCAGTTCAGCCCGATTTATTAAAGAAAGTTCGAGAGCCTCTTTTCCTAGGTTCACTCCCAGCACCTCCAAGCAATCCCAGCAATGCCCGCGCAATAGTTCAGAGATCTCCCCCTCTCCAAAGCGGGGAGGACGGGCGGGGGTGGGGGCGGTGCTTTGGCCGTCGGTTATTTTCAGGCGCGGGAGGGAGGGGAATGGAAGGCGCGCAGACTGGAACTCCGCAAAATGCAGAGGGCAGGGGCTGCTCCTACGTGCGCCCACCTCCTACACGCGAACGCGGGAATTTCTTTTTCTGATGGGACTCTGGGACCCTCGTGACGGTGGACCCGCGCCCTAGAGATTCAGGCCCGGAGATGAAGTGCAGGTATGAGGATCGAGGGCCGGCGGCCTCAGTGCAGAGCAGGGAAAGCGCCAGAATCTGCGTCCTGCCTCTGGACCAGCAGCATCTGTGATGCCCGCCGGCCGGAGAGCGTTCCAGAAGGTTCCTCAGGTCTCCCTTTCACCCCTAATCAACCCTGAACTGTCATTCTGGAGATGAACTCGAGCTTGAATCTGATTTTCGTGTCTGTGCAGCCCAGATGAATATGGTGTGGACTTCTAGGACAAGATTCCAGGGAACCAGAGGGCCTGATCCCAGAGCCACAATCCCCACGCCGAGGTATACACCACACACCACGGAGACATTCACCCATCCTACAGAACTTCCTGCGAAAGTTGCTTTCTCTCCACCTTCCCCCATCACCTAGAGACCCGCTGCCTAATTTCCAACCCGCAGCCATAATGGTCCCTCCCCACCTGTCACGGGCACTGAGGCTGGAAAGCCACGGAGGGGACCCCCAGAAAGCGGCCGCCCACTCCTCTGGGGCCTCTGCTGGGTCTAGGTCCCACAGAAAGGATCCCAGAAAACACTCAGGGTGGAGTTTTCCAAGCTACTTCTCACCCGACGCCCCACCCCTTTTGCTGTCCGGTCCCGGGGCCTCTTTGATCTGCTGTCGTTTTTCGGTGTCAGACAAAGAGCGCAGTGAAGGCGGGAGGCCCGGAGGCCCGCGGTCCGGCCGCTCCTCCCTCCGCCTCTCCCTCGCTCGAACCCGCGGTGCCTTGAGGTCCTGGCTGACGCCTATGACTCCTGAGGTTAGTTTGGGGGCTGCCTGCTCAATCCAGCCCCAGCCCTAAACACATCCTGGTGCTGTGCTCACGGACAGACTTGCACACACACACACACACACACACACACACCCCAATCACAAACGCTCCGACAGCCTGGCGAGGAGGCTGGCACACACTCGGAACCCAGGTAGACACCACACAAACACGCACTGAGGCAGGTCTGTTTGTCACGGGCTTGTTCGTTTTCTGTCTCAACCACCTGATTCAGAACCGCACAGAGGCAGGGACCCTCTTGCCTCAGGTATCCCTGGGCACTTCACACAATGCTTGGCACATAGTAAGTGCTCAACAAACTTTCACAGAATGGAGAAATTCATCCTCCAGAGAAAATATCCTTCCTTCCTTCGGGGCAGACAAAGTATTTGTGCTTCTGTCTGCATACAACCACCTCAGAAAGGACCCTTGCAGCAACCAAACGGGGAGGGTTGGACTGTGATTTTTTGGAAAGGGGAGGAAGCAATAAGAACCAGGTTGAGGGCAGGCTCTCGGCCTCTTCGCGTACCCCTGCACCCGACCCATCTCGTCCTGGGCTCCTTCGGGAATACTGGAGTCACTGAGAAACACGCACATGGGACTTCTTACTGAGGTGCGGCCCCCGGAAGCCCAGGGACCCCGCATACTGTCTGCAAAATTCTCCCCGTATGAACACATGCGAGTGACTAGTTCCTTAGGTTGTATCTGATTCGCACAGGGGCTCAGGATCCCCCCCGAAGGAGAGGAATCTTTGTCTTTGTCCAATTTCTGGTTTTTCATGGAAGGAAACAAAGACCCAGAGAGGCTGAGCAAGCCCCAGGTTACACTGCTGCTGAGTAGGGGGCTACTGAGATGGGCAGGAGAGCCCTTACTTCCGGGGCCCACCACAACGCACTCTCCTTCCCCGGGTCCCTCCTGCTTGGCACAGGTCGGCGGGATGGAATTAGGGAAAGTATGGGGGGGAGGGAATCCAGCACCGAACCGCCCACGGGAGTCAGTGGCCGTGAACTGGACCCGGAGCAGCACGAAGCCTTCAGCTCGCCCGTGTGCTAGGAACCCCCCTTACTCACCCCGCAGCCTGCAGCGTCCGGAGGGACTGGGGGTGGTGGCCTGAGCGCCACCCTTCCCAAAGCTGAGAACTTAGGAGCGGAGGTTGCTAAGCACCGGAAGGCGGCGAGCCTCACTCTCCCGGCAGTGAAACCCGGATTGGCTCGTGGATTTAGCGACGCTCTGGAAAAAGCGTCCCAGCCCCCTCGCCCCGAGCCCCGCCAGGGCTCCGCGCGTGGGCCAGCCCCTCCCCAGCGCCCCGTGGCGGAGCGCGGACCGCGGAGCCCCTGCCTCGGGGTCGGCCTCCCTCCGCCCCGCCGGCCCGACTGGCTCGCCTCTAATTAAGCGGCGGGATCGCTGCGAGCCGCCGGGCCGCCCTGTAATATGATGAACTGCCTTTGTGCCGGTGTCACCGAAAGCGCTTCTGATAAGGGGAAGCCGCGGAGGATCAAAAGGGCGACAGCGGCTCGCCCCCTCCCGCCGCCGCCCGGCTCCGCGCGCTCGTCCGCGCTCTCCCGCGGGCTGGCTCTGGGCCCCGCGGTCTCTCAAGATCTGCCTGTCCCAGGGCCAGCCTTTCGGGGACTCTGCGTCTCTTTGTCTCTCTTCCTGCTGCCCCGAGCCTCCCCCGGTCCTTTTGCGTTTCTCAGCGCCCTTCGACGCTCCCGGCTCCGGCTTCTCGTTCCGAATTTGCGCGCGCGCACGTGCGCGCTCACCCCCCTGACGCTGTCCTCCTCTCGGGCCTTCTCTTGTCCCACCTCGGTGGCTCAGGGTCTCCTCGGTCCCTGCCTAGCCCTCTTGTGGTCTCGACGTGGGCTCAGGCCCAGCGCAATCCCTGGGCCCACGCGACCAAGTCTCGGACAGGTCTATTGGACGACCCGCAGCCTCGGCGAAATCGGACCAATTCGTCCGCAACAAGCCTGCAGAGCTCCACGGCCCTTGGCGAGCGACCCTGTCCCAACGGAGGCCCAGGCCGGCGACCCAGGGCGCCCGCAAGTGCCCTCGGGGCCTCTTCAGAGCGTGACCTGGGGCGCACACAACTTCCCCTCACCCCTCCCGAGGCTGCTACGGCCCGCGGACGCTTTCCCTCTGCCCCGGAGCTGAAGTTCCAAGTGCAGCCGACCCCCCCTTTGGCATTCCCGTCCCTGCACCCCTTCCTTTGGCCCCCACTTCCCCTTTGCCCTCTACCCCTTCTCTTCCTCCTCAGGCTCCGCCCCTTCGCATGCTCCTAGCCCCCCACCCACCCTGCGCTCTCTCCGGACTCCATCCCTGCCTCACCTCCCCTTCCCCCCTACTTTGTTTGAAGTTTTGGAGAGATCTATCTACTAATGGCGAAGTTTCCCCCTTAGGTCACCGTTCTGCCTTGATTCGATTTGGGAAAGCAAGTTCCCTCCCTCCCCCTGCCCGACCCCAGCCGGGGCCGGTCGCTCCGGAGCGGGTCAGAAAGCGCTGACCCCATTTCCACCTTTCCCTCTTTTCAGCCAGGGTTGGGGGAAGGGAAGGCTTAGGACAGCAAAAACCGAGGGGGGCATCCCAACCTTCCAAGCCCTCTCTTCTCCATCCCCAACTGGGTTTCCTAATTACCTCATTAGTCTGGAGTGGGAGAGGGAGATGAGCTATTTTTTTCCTGGAATTTCTGGAATGTGTCCCCCTTTGTCAAGGCCTTCAAGGCCCCAAAGCCCCTGGACAACCTCCCCTTTGGGGTTTCTATTCTGCGCTCTTAATACTAGGAAGGCTCCCCCGGCAGCCAGCCGAGCACTGCCTTTTCTGGGGTGTCAGTTCTGTTTGGCTTTAGACCAGACCGTCCAGGGCCCCGAGCCAGAGGTCTGGTCGTTGTCATGTCTGTAGCTTTAGGTTCCCATTAGGAATGACGCCTCTTCCACTTTGCTGATGACAGTAAATAAAAACTCGAAAGAGGCAACCTGGAAGGAAGTCTCATTTGCTCAGCCCTCTCTCCCTATATAAAAATATACGTTTTCATATAATATTTATATATCATGTAATACGTAACAACTATCATTTTCAGAAAGACACTCTTTAAAAAAAAAAAAAAGCCCAAATAATCACCTTACTGCTTTAAGGAGACTGTTATATGTGCTTTTAAATCCTTGCATGTAAATTCCACTGAAAAATTTGGAAAGCTGTGAAAGGGGCGGGGGCGGTAGGGGTGGGGGGAGGTTAATCCGGGTTTAACGCTGCGATGCCGTCTTAGGACCGGGGTTAGCCTGATTGCGTTATCTCTTCCCAACATTTGAGACGCCCATATTTCACCCAGCCAAATAGCTCGGAGAGCAGCGCAGATGGCTGCCGTGGTCCCGCCTCAGGAAAATGTGTTATTAATATCTAAATAACTTCCCAATACTGTCTGGCAAATCTCCCCTCCACCATTCCAAATGATGAATTCGTTTGAAGTCTTCCCCCAGCCTCATCTTTTCAATGTCTCTCTTCTCGCCTCTTCTTAGCCAGGCTTATTTCAAACTGGTAAATATCTAATTCCTTTCACGGCTGTGCCGTGCACGGGGGTCTTTTAGGTACAAACGCCTGCAAACAGCCCCCGGTGTGCGGCGGTGCGTGCCCAGAGGTGAACGTAAACCCGCACGCCCCGCCAGCGGAGGACCGCACCCCGTTTAGAAATGCGATGGGGAGACTGGGGCTGCGCAGGAACCTCCATCTGGGAGCCGAGCCCTTCCCCTGTACGCCCCCTGGAACCCACCCCCGTTCCCTGCGGAGGCCGAGAGGCACCCCCACCCCCCAACACGCAGCTCCTCGGCGGCTCGGGTCCCCCTACCCCACCCCCCGCGCCCCGACGGCTTTCCTCGCTCTCTGGGGCGGATAATTACCCTCGGCTCGCCTGTTCTCCCTTGTTTAAAGTTTGTTTTCTAAATGTCTTCTATTAGATTATGTTCGTTCATTCCCCCTCCAACCTTATCTCCTTCTGTCTCTTCTCTCCTGGCCCGTCACACTCGATTTAGGCACGAGTTTATCTGGCGAACAGTTTGCCGACTGTGTTTATTTACCGCGGGTTCTGGGGCTGCGAGCGCGCGAGCGCCAGTGTTTGCCTTTGTAATAGTTATCTCATTGTTGTTCTTCCTTAGCGCCCTCCTCCCATCCCTCGGCTTCGGGGGGGGCGGCTGAAGGGAAGAGAGGGGGAGTCTCGTCTGCCCTGTGTGGGCTCGCACGCTCGCCAGGCGCCCCCTCCCCCGGGACGTGCCCCCCGCCCAGCACACCCCTTCTCGGCTCCCCCATCCCCCCATCCCCCGGCCCGGCGGAGCCCTCGCCCCCGCCCTCGCTCCCTCTGGTCTCCCTGCACATCCACCGCCCAGCGCTGCCTAAAGCCGGGGAATTGCCTGACACCCTCCCGTCTTCCTCCGAGCCCCCATTATGCGAAGCTGATCCCACTCTGAACAGCTTCAAATCCCGCCTGGACTCTGTTTGATTAGATTGCCAACCCGGGGTAATCCTTTGATTTGGTGGAGTGTCAATTACCTTTCTCTAAACACACATTTACAGAGGAGGGAACTTGTTGGTTTAAATCAATGCAGATTGTTTCCTGATAAATGGACTCGCTTCGGTCCCCTCCCTCGCCGCCTGGCGCGGGGCCCCTCCGCCTCTGCGCCCCGCCCGGCCCGGCCCCGCCGCGTCCTCGCCGGGCCGGTGCACAATGCCGCTTCCAGGTGTGAAGCCGGAAAAAACCCGACGTGGGCTGAAGGGAGCCGTGCCCCCCTTCCCCTATTCAGTCGCTCCCCCGGAGCCTAATTAAATTTGGCAGGTCCTTGTACACACAATGAAAACAGCTTCCTCCAGTGTAGCAAACGACCGAAAACCGCATTAGCAGCTATCGCCGCTGCCAAATTAAATTGTTTCCCACCTCCTTTTACAAGTGTCTCAAACCGACACTCGGGGCTCTCCCTCCCCTCCGATCCTTCTCCGTCATTTCCCATTCCACACCTGTGCGTGTGCTCCTTTAAAACGACAGGAGGGGAAGAAGCCCAGGTCTGCCTCTCCCCGACACACACACACACACACACGCCCCCCCCACCCCCGACCCGGGCTGTCAGCAGATTCCGGGTGGATGGGGGGCGCTGGCACTGCCCCCCGCCCCGGCTGGCCCAGAGGAAAACTCTTCTCCTTTTTAATCTTGTGACTTTCTCTTATTTCACATTCACGGTGACCCCAATAGGGCTTTCTAGCCTAGAGGCCAAGTGGAGCCCCGTGTCTGATCTGGTCAGCTTCAGCCTAAGTTTGAGCATTGTCAGTCAGATGCATGTCACTGTTCATTACTGGTGTTACTGCCGTTGTTGTTGTTGTTGTTACTTATTTCTCCGCACTCACTCCCTCCGTTCCCCCAGAAGAAGAGTCTGACTGTGCAAACCCCTATCAAATTTCCCACGAGAGCCTCCCTGGGCTCCTGCTGGGAAAATCTTGGTCTTTCCAGTCCCTCCTCAAACCCTTTCCCGTGGGGTCCCCGGCCTGTCTGTCCCCTGATCCTCGGAGAAGGGGTAAGGAGGACAGAGTCCAAGCGGATGAGGGCGAGGACTCGTCCGTTTCCTCTCCAGGTGAGCAGAACACGGCCAGAGCCCCTCTCTGCAGCGGTCTGCGAATTCTCACAACCAACAATCCTAATAACTCAGTCTTAACAAGGATAAGAGGCAAAAAAAAAAAAAAAAAAAAATATGAACAGCCTCATGAATATCAGCCCAAGGGGAGCAGGAGTGAGCTGTTCAGAGATGAAAGTGCACAGAAATAAAAGCTCAATTTAATCTGCTTTAAAACCCTTCAACTTAACGTTTGTGCTTCCAACTCTGAGAGTGAGGACTGATTGCGGATAAATAGTTTCTTACCATGCCTGGAAGCTATTACACCCCTCTCCAACACAGTTTCCCATTCAGCAGTCCCAGTTTTCATTACCAGCTCTAATAAGTCTTAACATTATTAAATGCCAAGCGGACGATAGGAAAAAACGGACTCAGGGAGGGATCTCTCTTTAGCGCTTAAAGAGGAGAGCTCTTAAACCCCTTTTTCGGCGGCTCCCCGCCACGAGAGGGGCAACCCCCAGAGAAAGCATTTGTCAAGAGCCAAGAGCCAAAACAAAGTTTGTGGACGTCCACCCTTCCCTGGGCTCGGCCCTGCCCGTGGGGCCCCGCTGCCTCTCCCCACCTGGCAGACTTGGGTGGAGGTTGGGAGGTCTTTTCACCTTTAACTTGGCCATGAAACTGCTGTCTGGGTCCTGGGAGAGAGAGAGAGGAGAGGTTCCAACTGGGCAGTTCCCCAGGGCGCCCGCGAACTGGCCCAGGTACCACACTGGGAGCTGACACGATTGGTCCCCAGGGGGACAGACAACCCCACTGGCACACTGTCCACTCACAGCCACCTACAGTCACACTGCACGCCCACACAGAATGCGACTTGCTCAGAACACAGCCCATGCAATCCAATCCAAAGGCCCCCTGGGCAAAGAGTCCCACGGAGAGAGGCACAAGCGCCCACACGGCCCTCTACTCCCAGGCACAATGCCCAACGGGCCCCCTGTCACTCACAAACCGCGGGGCTTTCCGGACGCGGGGCCTGCGCTTTCACTTCATCCCCGCAGCTCACGGACTCAGGGCCTAGACCGTCAGCCTCCCCGCCTGGAGCCGCCAGGCTCCCCGCGCAACCCAGGGAATCCCGAGCTTCCCGGTTCCGCCACGGGGAAAACCTCTATCCAGCGAAGCCTCCGGTTAGCTGGTTTCGTCAGCCCAGGCCAGCCCCGGAAACCCCGAACTCCCCTGAGTCCCAGGGATTCCCCGAACCTCACAATCCTTCTGTCTTCTTCATTTCCTTCTCTCTCAAAAGAAATTAATCTATTGTGCTTCCTCACAGACTGAGCTGGATGTGCCTCCGCCACACACACACACACACACACACACACACACACACTCCTGCAGTCTCTACAAATAAAGTCAAATCCCCCCTGTCGCCCGGGACACTGAGCAGAAGCAGTGTGTGCTTGCTGGGGAAGATGTTTCAAGTTTTGCTTGTTCGTTTGTTTTGTACCCCCACCCTACAAAAAAAGTCCAACAAAGTCCCCTTTCCAACACGAACTGAAAAAAGGGCTGCGTCAGCCCCTGAGAGGTGGCCGGGCTCTGGGCCGCCTCGGCAAAGCCAGGGGCTGCTGGACAGCAAGGGGCCCCTCGGGCTGCAGACCCGAGGCCCCGTGGCTGGCCCGGCTCAGCAGGGTGCCAGGCACAGCTCAATCCCTTTCTTCCCAGTCCCTTTTGTCCCTGGCGGGACTGGGCTCCACTTGGGGCCCTGAATGTCAATAGCCCGCCCCTTCCCCAGCTCCAGGCTGCTGGCGAGGGGCTGCCCCTGCCCCCTCCGTCCAGGCCTGTGGGGGCTGGGCCTCGTTGGGGCGTTGTCTTTTGAAGTGGGCTTTGTCTCTGAAGTTCATCTTCAAGGTTGGGAGAGACCTGGGCTAGGGAGAGGCAAAGAGAGGGGGGGCTTGAAGAACCAAGCCCCGGAAGGAACCGCAAACCTATGTGCTCTTGACAGTGTTGCCCCCTTTCCCCCAAATCGGCCCTTCGTGCAGGTTCCCATGGCCACTGTCTGCTCCCTGGCCAGAGCGTGGGGACCTGCTGCTTCTCCTGGGTGAGTCTCCCTGACTCTGGGTTTCATTTCTGTTTCTCCCCACGTCCTTAACTGACCGCGCACTTACCAGGTCTCAGACAACTGCGAGGGGTGGGGGTCCCGGGGAAGGACTTCCCCGCTTCTGAAACGTCCCCCGCCAATAAACGAAAGCACAACCCCCTTGCCCCGGCCTGCAGGCGCTTGAAAAATAAACCCGGGGCCCAGCTGGTGGCGAGAAAAATCCGAGCGCGGGGCTCAGCCTGCAGCCGGCGCGGCGCGGCGCTGACGGTGGGCAGAGGGCCCCAATCTCTCTTCGCCACTGGGGTCCTCCCACCCGGGCATCTGGGACCGTCGCCCCCGCTCCTGCCCCGGCCCGAGGAGAACACCTGATTAGCGCACCCATCTGCCGCCCCCTCCGCCCCTGCCAGGTCCGGGCCCTGGCAACGCAGACCTGAGTCAGGCGGCGGCCCACGCCGCCCTCGCTAATTTTTATTGATTGCAGCGGCCAGTCAACTGTCAGGCGGGGTTTCAAGGGACCGTTTAGAGAGCGTGTGCGGGTCTGGTTAACAAATTCATTTAGGGAGCCGCGGGCCGGCTCCTCCTTCCTCGCCCCCCGCCCCCTTGCCCAAGTTTCCTATAAATAATAGATCGACGCCGGGACCTGCAGCCAAAACGCCGGCCCCGGAGGACTCGCGCCCCGCCGTCCTCGGAGTCCAGGCGCGCAGGCAGCGGCTCGCAGCGCACGACCCCGCGCCGGGGCCGCCGGGCCTCGCTCCCTGCCGGGCGCCTGGGCGCAGCGAAGGGGCCCCGTTCGCACACCGTGAGAGGCTCCTGCCTGCCCCAGGGCTACGAGTGCTCCGGCTAACGTCCCCTCCGCCAGGGCAGGGCGGCGGGAGCCCAGCACCGGCCCCGCACCCGTGCGCGTCGGGCAGCCCGGGCTCCGGCGTCGCGGGCCCCGGGGAGGCTCCCTACCTTTGTCGCCCAAGATGCCATCGATGCTATGCTTGGCTTTCTTCTCGCCGTCGTCGTCCTTCTTGTCCGCATCCTCGTCCTCCTCTTTCTTCCCGAACTTGATTCTGAGCACGCGGCTAATCGAACTCACTAAACCTCAGAAATTCAAAGGCAAAAGAGCGAGTATAAGTTATTGGGGCAAGGGAACCCGCGGCCACCTGGGTCCCTGGGAGGAAGTCCCTACGCCCCTTCCCCCTACCACCCTGCAAGGGGAGTCACACCCATAAACTCTGACACCGACTCAGAGGCACCAGTGTGCTCGCCCACGTAGAGAAGCCTGACACACCTGGGACGCCCACAGGCTGGCAGGACTGCGGCAGAGGCTCCCACCTGTGCATTCCTACACGCGTCCCGGCACGGACTTGTGCCCGACACTGTTAGTGCCCTACATGCACTCCCGCCCACACCCACTTCCCCAGGACCCCCTTGAAGGCAGGTCCTCCAGCCCCTGCTGCTGCCACCCCACGTTCAGGTGTGGCCCAGCCCTGCACGCCTGAATGCCACGTACACGCACGCACACACACACACACACGCCCAGGCCACTGTCCCTCTCACAGGCAGCATGGTGCAGGGCCTCCACGTGAGACCCACTGATGGCTGCTGGCAGCATCAGAACAGGAATGGTGACAGGAGAAGGGGGTGCAGGGAGCCCGTGGACCAACCCTCCAGGGACGGACGCACCTCTAGGCCACTTCTCCGAGGAAGCGCCTAGCGAGCTTCTCAGTGCCGAACCTTATGGACTAACTTTTTGCTCCTTCCCTCTCCTCTCTCCGCTTCTCCCCAACCTCCTCTGGGTCCTTTCCTTCTTCCCCCCTTCCAGCTTCCTTTCGGTTTCCGTCCCCTCCTGTGCTCTTGCTCCCTTGCCTCCCCAACTTTGCTCGGAGTTGCCCGCCACGCACCCCCTCCTCTCCCACGCCGGACGCGGCCCCCCTGCCGGCTCAGCTGCCTTCTCACCTGAGGGCACCGTGCTGCGGTCACAGTGCCCGTCCTTCAGGAGCCGGTCCCGGATTTCCCAGCTGAACATGCCCGGGTTCTCCCTCTTGTACTCCTCGATCTTTTTCTCCACGTCCGGAGTAGCCACCTGCTTCAGAGGTGGCGGTGGGACAGTACGAGGGGAAAGATGGGGTGGAGGGAGGGAGGTACTTTTAATATCAACCTCCCAAGAGTCGCAGGCCAAGCTGGTGGCTCTGGTCACCAAGTGCCCCCCGCCCCCGCCCCCGAGACTGGCTTTATCCTTTCAAGAAACCTGTTCTTGGCTCCCAGGAAGGCAGCGGGCGTGCCAGGGGGTCAGGTAATAACACAGAAACCTAAGCAGGGCCCCCAGGATCCTCCTCACTATTTCATGCAAGACAGAGGGAAGATTTCTCCCTGGTCTGGGGTAGTGACAAGGGATGGGGACAGATGTAGGGACAGCCTGGGAATAACTCACTGGCCTCCAAGTCTTGGTCAACCTGGACCTCAGTTATACCCATTCATGAAAAATGCAACCCTTGGGAGGGGGTCTGGGGGTGGGGCACTCTCCCACTGTACTTTGCACAGGCAGCTACCGGGTGACACAGGGTGGTGGCGGAAGGGGCCGCAGCCAGGATCCCCCAACCCCGGGAAGGCGGACGGCCTGCTGGGCCGCAAAGACACTCACTCTGGGCTTGCTGCCGCCGATGGCCCCAGGCCTGATGGAGCCGGTCTCCTGGTACCGACACAGGATCTTGGAGACACAGCCGTGGGAGACGCGCAGCTGGCGGGAGATGACACAGGGCCGAATGCCATGGTGGGCCATCTCCACTATCTTGTGGCGGATGTGGTTAGGCAGGGGTCGCCCATTGATGAAGACCCCACCGAGCTGATTGACGCGGCCTTGGCCGAGCGGGGTGGACACTGCAGAACGGAGGGGAGAGGAAGGAGAGAAGCGAGGGGTGAGGATGGGGAGGAGACACTGAACGCACCCCTCGACTCCAGTCTCTTGTGAGCCCCGGGATCCCCGAGAGCTCCAAGGTCCCTACATTTAAAGCTGCAGCTATTCAGGGGTGAGGACAAAACTGGTATGGCGCTGAGGGACGGTCCTGCGGAGATTGAAAGAGGGGTCACGGCTGGCTGCTAGGGTCCCCCCAGGTGCTGTGTGTCCCCAGTCCTGCCACACTAAGGGGACTGAGGACACATCTGGGGAATCTGAATGTCTCTGAGAAGGGGAAGGAGACAGAGGCACAGCCACAAGGAGGCTGGTGGAGCTTGGAGGCTCTGGGACCAGTGGCTTTGCGTCTGTTTCCCCGGGACGCAACTCGGGCTGCAGGGCTGCCCGCCTCCTACAGAGGCCGGTGGGGAATGAGCTCTGCGTGGTCCCGACTGACCCTTTCTGCTGGGGACCAGAAGGGGCTGGGTGATTGCTAGGACTCACAGCCCCGGCCTAGACAGCGGAACTGGCCTACCCGTGTAACTGAACAGCTCAGGGTCCCATAATGCTGCTGGCTGCTGCCTCTGGAGGCACCTGGCTATCCCTTGAGGGGCTTCCCTTGCTTCCAACCCCTCTCAAAGTTCTAATTTCGTTTTGGGACAGTTTGGGGACATGCTCCACGGTCAGCAGTCTCCTACACCAAATACCCTCTTGGCCCCAGAAATCCACGAACTGTCGCGCGGGCTCTGAGAGGCGGGTACACAGACGGGCCAGAGTGTCCGGGGCTGGGTGACTTGGGGAACCAGGCAGACAGGCGTCCCCGGTGTGTTCTGGGGAGGGAGAACGCCAGGGCAGCCTTAATGCCAAGTCTACACGATTTCCTCACGGAAGGGGTGGGGGGTGGGGGGGACACCGGGTGCACTAATCCGGCCTCGATCCCCCCAATTTGGGGACTCGGCGGCTGCGGAGATCTGGCAGATTAGAACGATTTCACAGCCGCCCGAGTGGAGGGAGCCGACGGCATAATTGGAAGGGAGGAGGCGGGAAGAGGCTCCCGCCGCTGAGCTGTCCCTACCGCCACCCCCCCTCGCTTTCCCGGCGCCCCCACCTCTCTTTGTAAAAGTAGGTGTCTGAAGCCACCCTCGGCTTTAATCAGAAATCGTGCGTCGCCAAGTCGGAGTCACTCGGTCTCCGTGGCGGAATATGCCATTAGCACTCGAGGGCTCTCGAGCCCCCAACTTTATATTCAAGAGCCTCTCGAGCGCCCGGCACTCGGCTCTCCTCAGTATTCCCCGTCATGTTGGGCAAATATTGTCCTAATCCGCCGCGCGTCCTCGGCCGCCTGCCTCCCCTGCCTCCGCGCCGGGAGAGCGCCGCGGCAAATCCCCGGGCCCGCGCCCGCCCGCCTGCGTGGCTGCTCGCGCGCACTTGATCACGGAGCCCCGCTCTGCGCCTGTGTCTCCTGCAGGCACCCGCGCCGCCTCGCTGCCGGGGGGACCGTCTTCCCCAGAGCGCAGGCTGCCCGCCCGCCCGCCCCCTCCCTGCCCGCTCTCCCCCAGCCCTCCTCACGCGCCAGGGGCTCGCGCAGTTCCAGGAAGAGTCATTTCAATAATAATAATAATAATAATAATAAAAATAATAAAAGTCGCACCTATCTCAAACCCCGTCTCGGTGACACCCCGGACTCCCTAACCCCAGGAGCTGAGTCCTTCCCCCGGCGGACAGGTTGAAGACCTTTCCGTTGGTTTCAAAACAAAACGAAAACGCAGGCGAGGGTCTCGGAAGCCCGCTTCCCGCCCGTCCGCTCGGTGCACCCGGCTGCCGGATATTTAGGGAGGACGCATGACAACATGAACACGTTGCCCTCGTCTGGGCATGCCGGTGCCCTCTCGCCGTCTGGAGGGTCTGTCCCGGGAGATTTTCAGAGTTCCAAACTGAAGTGGAAAGGTTTTCTTTGGGGGGGGGGAGAAAATGCGTTACCATTTCCTATTTCATATGAGTTTGTTTCCGGACCCCCAAAAGCAGGAGTTTCTGAGCGAGGCGTTGGAAGCAGCGGGTTGCCTTCCTCGCTGACACATAAAATATCACACGCGGTTGGTATTTCGAAATAAGAGACATGGGGAGATCATCCTGGGTGAAAAGAACAATTCAGAGCACGTAGGAAGCCCACAGCCAGAGAACGCAGAAAGCCAGTAAAGTATCCGGGAAAAAGTATCAGTGGGAAGACCTGAAACAATTCCCTGGAGCCGGATCTCCGCGGAGCTCAGCTCTGCGGGTAAAAGGCCGAAGCCCGAGGCCCCTGCAACTGAGGCCTCTGGGTCAGCGAAACCCACGCAAAAACCCCGGCAAGTGTGGCTCCCAGGAACTTCCTGGCTCCCGCGCCCGTACTGGGACCCAGAAGAGATAGGGGACCCCGTGCTACCGCCGGCGCCGCCACCGCCACCCCCCGGAGACCGAAGGCCACCTCTCGGAGCAGCTCGCGGTGCGGGCGGAGGAGTGAGGCGAGGCAAGCCCGGCGCTCTTACCTTCCAGAGGAAAGCCGGTGCGGGGGTAGTTCTGCCCGGGCGCCGGCCGCATCATCCTCGGGACCGTGCCGGGAAGGGCCGCCATGCTCGCGCGCGCCGGGGACGAATCCGGAGTCGGCAAAAATAGCTTCCCGTCCGCTCCCTTCACCCCTGCTGCGATCTCTTTCTTTCCTCCTTCTTTTTTTTTTTTTTTTTTTTTTTTTTTTTTTTAACCTCTTCTCCCTCCTCTCCCCACGCTCCGCCGCCGCCCACCCCCACCCCCCTCCCCGGCTGCCGTCTACGCTTCCAGAAGCTGGGGAGGGGGGTGCGGTGGGGGCGGAGGTTGGGAGGAGGGACGGTGGCGACGAGGAAGTTCAAACAAACAAACACGCCAACCCCCAAGTCCGCCTCCGTCGGCTCCGCGCGGGCAGAAGTTGTGCGGGCGGATGCGCCGGGCAGAGCCGGGAGACGAGGCCGGGCGGCGCAGCGGAGCCCGGGGGACGCGGCCCGAGGCGGGGCCCCCGGCCGGAGACTGGCGAGCGCCGCGCTCCCGCGCTCCGGGCCGAAGTTGCTGAGCCGAGCGGCTACGGCGTGGATCCGCGGGCGTGTTTATTTATATATTTATTCGCTCGCTCTCGCCCCCTCCCACCCCCCGCCGCCCTCCAGACAACACTCGCCGCTCCCTGCACACAAGCGTCCGCACCCCCGCCCCCGGAGCCCCTGGGGAGGGAAGAGGTGCCTCTCGGGTTTCGGGGCTGGAGGGGAGGCGACAGGAGGTGACGGGGGAAAGCGAGGGGGCGACTGATCTTCTGGGTAAGTTGTGCAAAAGTGCTCAACTAGAGTGCGAGGAGGAGGAGGAGGAGGAAGCGAACGAGATCTGATAGGTTCGGACTTTTCTTTTATTCATGAGGAGGGAAGGGGGCCGGGGCGGAAGGGAGCCGAGGACCAATAACGACGAGAAATCGCCACCGAGTATTTTTTTTTTCTTTTTCAGTCCCCGACTCGAGCTGGGTTTGGGGGGAGAATTTGAACTGGCCGTTAAAACAGAGGGAGCAGAGGCCGGGGGTTGGGGGAGGGTGGAGCAGGGGAGAGGGCCAGCTCTGTCCCAGTGTCTTCTGGTGACGAAGGGGCCAGGGCCGCCGACGGCCCAGCCCCCCGGTCGCCCACGGCCCCGCTCGCCGGTCGGGCTGCATGGGAATGTCTGGCCCCGGCGTGCGGCTCCTCCGCGTTCTCGCCTTGGCGCTGGCCTCCAGGGTCAGGGCCCGCTGTCGCTCACGCCCGCTCCCTCATCTCATTTACACTCATATTTTCGCGAGTGGGGCCCCCTGGGCAATGGTTGAGGTGGACGCGAAGGGAGCGACTTGTGACTTGCTCTGAAACGCTGTCTGAGCCCCGGTGTCCGGTTCTGGCCCGGCCTCCCGCAGCTCTGAGCAGCCCCCCACCCCCCGCCCCCAGTCACCCAGCGGGGGGTCCAGTGCTGCGAGAACTGGATCTGCCCAGAGTCCGGGACGAGTCTCCGCTTCCCTCCCACCCATCTCCAGCCGATCATAACCCGTCCTCCCCCTCGGGTTCCCAGGCCACACCCAGAACCCCTTTCCAGCAGGTAGTCGGGTTTCCTGAGGCTGAACAGCAAGTGGGTGCCCAGGATCAGGGGGTCCAGAGGGATGGGAGGTGGGAGGGAGGGGGTCAGGACTTGGTACCACTCTGAGCTCATCAGTTCTGGGTTCCGCTCAGAGTTTGGAGGGGAGGATGCCCCAATTAAACAGGAGTGAGCATGGGGTGATCAGAGGTCCCTCGCTCTGCGCTCCCTGGGGCCAGAGTGGCTAGACGTCCCTCCTGGGGACTCTGAGTCCTGGGGGCGAAACGCCCTCCCAGCGGGGCAGGACGCCAAGACGGCAGGCCTTTTGTCTCCCCCGGGAAAGAGTGTCTCCAACCCAGCGCTGGAGGCAAAATACAATAAAATAAACCCAGCTCTCCAACTCCCCCCACGCCTCCCAGCCCGCCCCCTGACTGCCCTCTCCTGGTGCTGGGGTCAGCCTTGTCTTGGCCTGGGGGGCTCTCCTCAGGATGGCCCCACTGTGCCCCCTGCCCTCCCCTTTCCCTCACCTGTGACCTTTGCCCTCTCAGCATGTGACACACGCCTTCCCCACCCCTCTTTCCTCTCTCAGCACAAGGGGCTCCTCAAGCTCTTGATGGGGGGGCCCTCTGGAAATGAGGGGGCCCTATGGAAAAGCTTTAAACCCGCCCCCTCCAGTGGCCCCAGAATTGAGGAGGGGAAGCTACATAGCTTTAGAATTAAGAAGAGGGGCACCAGGGTGCCTTGCCCAGACCAGGGTGCCATGCCAGGGATTTTGGGGGCCCCTTTCTTCATTGGAGGTACCACTTCACTATATCCACTGCCCCCAGGACAGACTGGGAAATGAAGTCTAAGCCATAGTGTGTGTCTCCGGAAGACGAGTTAGACTTGAGTCCCCTTCATCGCGTCTTGCTGGATGGCCTGGCCTACCCTGACTCCCAGGGGTGGCTGTATATTTCAAGTGCAAGAACACGCGTACAGAGATGTGCGTGTAATACACACCCACGTACACCTCTGTTATCTGCGTTGCTCCTTCATTCATTCATCACCATTTCCCTCCTGGCTGCTGAAGGATGGAAGGCCCTCTTCTCTGTGTTTGTGGGTGCAACGGGCCAGTGCGTCTGTGTGTGTCCAGGTGAGGGTGGGCTTGTGTGCAGGTCTGCCGTAGGCTGCGGCCCTAAGTGAGGGTCTCTGTCTGTGTTGATGTCTTAGAATCTCTTCCACGTTAGTCGCCGAAGCGTAGCTCCAGCCGCCATCGAGAAGGTGCAAATGTGTACTCTGCGGGCAGTCCCCTGGGCGAGAAAAGTGCCCTGGAGCCACCTGGCCCCTGGCAGACTCCGTCCCCCCTCCGGGACTGTGCAGGCGACAAGCCTTCCGCCCGAGCGGGGTGAGACAGCACCACGGGCCCCCTCAGTTCAGGACCGGCCAATCGGGCGCGTTGCAACCCCGGGCATGCAGCGCCGGGGGCGCTTCCCCCTTGGCACGGTCCCCGGAGTGGCGGGTCCAGTCGCAGGGGAGACCCCGAGCAGGCTTCCCCAAAGCCCGCGCCGGGGGGCGCCAGCCCCGAGTTTTCACAGCCTGGGGATTCCGTGGGCTCCCGCGGGGCCGGCGGCGGGGGGACGGCGGGCGGGTGTTTGTCGGAATGAGCGTGGCCGTTCTCGCCTGTTGGAGACCAATTTCACAAATGAGTTTTGCAACAATTAAGAAGTGTGGCGGGGTGAAATGGCGATTTCACATCCAGCAGGGGAAAGGGGGGTTCACCTGGGAACTGGGGCGGCGGCTGCGAGAGGTGGGGGCAAGTCATTCCACCTCCTCCTCTCAGTTCCCCTGGGTCACCTCCTTGCCCAGGGACAGTGATCCACGCTTCAGAGCGCTGAGGGGGTTCCCCCTCTGCCTGGTGGGGGTTGGGCCGGGCCTGGCCCGGAAAGTTTCCCCTTCAGCCCCTCACCCTAATGTCTCTGCCTCTCTTTCTGCTGCTTCCTCCCTCCCTCCCCTCTGTCTGTCTCTGCCTGTCTCTCCGAGTGTCTCTGCCTCACACACACTTACCCCCTCTCCGCGCCCCCACAGCCTGGCTCCGTGTCTCTCTCTCTCTCTCTCTCTCTCTCTCTCTCTCTCTCTCCTTTCTGACTTCCCCCAGCCGTTTCCCTCTCTGAGTCTGTTCTTCTCGCCCACCACCTCCCCATCTCCATGGTTTCCTGAGGTATGTCCCGGCCCCGTTGCTCTCTGGGCTGTAACTCAGATCTGACTCTCTGGGAGAGCCCTTTGGTCCCCAAGGAGAGGGGCAAAGACCTCTGGGAGGGCCCCCACCGAGGCTTTGCATTCACCTCGGGCCTCTGCAGAGGAGCGTCCCCAGGCCCAGCCCCGCGCCAGCACCCCTGCCCCACCCCCACCCCAGTTCACTCCTGTCCCAGTGCGCTCTGTCCCCTTCCTCTGTTTCTCCCTGTCTGGACTGAGTCGCCCACCCCCACTCCCCGCGCTCTTTTTTAAAGGCAACAACACTCTTAGTAAGAATTCCTCCACCTAAGGTCCCAAATTTAACCTTCTGAACCCCATTAAAACGGGAAAGAAAGACATAGGCCCGAGACCCCGGAGTGACATTAGCTGGAGGAGAAGGTGGCCTTTCTCGGTTGGCCCCAGCCCCAGACTGTGAGTGATGGAAAGTGTGAGACGACTTATGGCCACAACCGGGGCTCCCTCCTTCCTGTCCCCACGTGCCCTGTGGTCCCTTCGCCCAGCCCAAGGGAGAGGACTCTTGGTTCCAGATCCCGGTGCCATGCGCACTTTTTGAAAGCGATCGCCCAACAAATTTTCCTTTAAAGGGTGATAAATCCACCTTGAAACCGGGGGTGAGAGGTCTGATTTCTGCAGAGCCTTTTGCATTTTCAGAGGCTCTGGCCAAAGACACCCACAAATGGAATTATTCAGTCTTCACATGTTTGATAACGGGGCTGAGGAAGGGGTGGGTGTGGGAAGAGAAATGGAACCTCCAGGCACCAGGACCCTCAGCGGGTAGGGGGGCTCGCTCCAGGTCCGGACACCAGAACTCCTCCGCGCGGGCCTTCGAAGGGCCACCCTTGAAAGAGAACACCTTTCCCCCACTCCCCCTGCCTTTTAGTATCGTTTTCCTCTTAAGAAGTAGCACTTCTTCCAAGAGTGACCTTGAAATATCGGCCAAACCTGAGTTCAAAGGACAGGGAGACAGCGGAGTTTGTGTGCTGACCTTTGTTTCCCAGGAGGGTCCAACAGCGATGCAACCCAGTTCCTGCTAATGACCCCGGTTCCCCCAGGCCCGCGGCCCAGTAGGGTCTTCAGGAGCCGCCTCCTTCGCTTCCTCCTGGCCCTGCCTCCTCCCCCCTGCTCTCCCTCCTCCCTCTCTTCATCCTCCTCCTCGGTTTCCCCTCTCCCCTTCCTCTCCTTCCCCGCCCTCAGGCTGGTCCTGAGAGCCTCTGACCTGACGTTCTGGAAGTAAAGGCTGTGAGGCCCCGCTTGGAGGGAGGCCCAGCAGGTGCCAGGGGCCTCTCCTGCCCGCCTCGCCATGGTGGCCGAGGGCTGGGGCTGCCTCACCTCCTCCAGACTTGACTTTCCTCTCCTGCTAACCGCTTTCCCACGGCTTTCAGAAGCGCAGGCATATCTGGAAAAACCTTTCCCCGGCCTAGCAGTCCCTCTTTCCCTTCCATTTCTGGTGTGGGGAAACGCCCCCCCCCTCCAGTAGGAGATTGTCCCTCCACGCCGGTCTCCTCCAGTGGCATGAAGGGGACGGAGTGGGATGGAGGTGACTGTGCGTGTGTTGGCATGTGCGTGGAGGAGTGTGTGAGGCTGAGAGCACGCGTGCATCTGTGTAAGGGCACGTGGAGCATGTGAGTGTGCTTGTATGCGTGCACATGTATGCACGTGTGTACACAGGATGCACGCGCAGACAGGAGGAGGTGGAGGTGTGTGTGCAGCAGGAATAACGCCTGGTCCCCGGAGCCCCTGCAGTCTCCTGCCAGGCTCCCAGCTGCCTGAACAATAGCCCAAGTGTCGGATCGCCCTGGACCGCCTTCTCTGGCCCCTTCGGATCAATTCTGCGAGTTCAGTGTGCACCGACTGGAGCGGTAATGGGTTGTAGACCGCGCCCTCGGACAATTAGCTTATCGCGATCGAGCATCTATGGAACCAGCAAAACATTTTCATTAAACAAATCAAAATGGGGGGACGGGGAGTGGGGGGCGGGGGCGGAGCGGCGCCCAGCCCGGCTGGCCTGGAGCTCTGGCTGCACACGATTTGCAGGGAAGCCCACAAGCCCAGACTAACAACTTTCTCTCCAGGCCCCCAGGCTTTTGGGGGGTTGGGAGGGGACGGGAATGGGCATGAAAAGATTCAATGCTGCCTGGTCCCCACTCAGATGGGATTGTTGCTAAGGGGAAGCTGGTGGCACTGGGGTCCTTTGGTCCCCAGGGCTCCTCTTTTGCCTCTCCGTAGGGAGCCTCTGTCATGGCCCACTCAGTAGAGAGGGGTGTAGGAACCCTTGTTGTGTGCGGTCATGCTACAGCCTAAGCTCCCTAGGCTGTGCCACGTGTGGCATGTACACGTGTGGCACGTACACGTGTGCTGAGAGATGCTCGAATGGAACTCAGAAGGTGGCCAGTCCATACTGTCCTAAGGAGCAGTGATGGGCCCGGTGGAGACTCCGGGCCTGGTGCTTGGTCCGCACTCAGCGCACAGTGCATGCCGGCTCCCTGGCTTCCTGTGTCCTCTGTCGTCAGTCCTTGGGACCTTCGTGCATTCATTTCTGCAATTCTAGGACTCAGCTCAGTGCAAGAACACAACGGCTACTCAATCAAAAGCTTAGCTGAATGATCATGTTACTCTCTGACCTTGGGCACCAACATGAATAACTAGCCTTTCGGAATGCCCACCCCATGCCAGGCATCTAGCAGCAAGCCCGTGTAATCTCACAGCCACTTGGTGTGGTGGATACCAGCATCTCTTGTTTTACAGAGGGGGGACAAACTGAGACTCAGGGAGGCCCAAGGTCAAACTGGGACTGGGTCAAGGTCAAAGAGTATCAGGCGGTTGGGAAGAGATGTTAACTTAGGCTTCCTTGACTCCAAAGGCTGCCCTCTTTCTTGCTCCCATTTCCTCACTTGCTGCCTCGGTTTCCCCTTTTGTAAACCAGATGATCCCAGCACTGAGCCCGGAGAGAGGCGCAGGTCAGGTACTCAGAAAGCTGCTGCTAATTGACTGAATGAAGCTGAAACATTGTAATGACTGTAAGATGACAAGGGGGTCCAGGGGAGGTGGCAGGGGTGGGGCAGGGGGGACTTCAGGGCCGGAGCTGAGAGGGAACCTCTGTGATGACCTTGTCCAAGGAGTTCACAGCTTCTGGAACCCACCTCCATCCTAGGGGTTGTGGGGAAGCCAGAGGGCTTTTGCCTGGCCGGAGAGTGTCTAGCCCACGGGAGGCGGTGGCCAGTGGGGGGCTGGGGTAGGAGCTCCCGGCAGGCGCCTGGCTCTGCACTGAAATGTGCAGGTGGAGGGGAGAGTGCACTGCATATTTGTCTAGGTGAATTAAAAGCACAATCCCCATTTCCCAGAGGGAGCAGTTGGTTCATATTTATACATTTAGTCTTACAGGTGTAAAATAGGTTTCCTTTATGCTTATATAATAATTTTTCATTTGAATTTCAAGGCTTTATTCCCTTCTTTGGATTCAAGTCCTCCACCTGAACCTGATTCTCTCCATAACCATTAATTCCTTCATCATAAAAATGAATTCCATCTAATTCTCTATAGTGGCAGTTACAGCAGATCAAAAAGTGCCTTTGCAAAGGGGCTCCCCTCCACCCCTTACCGCCATCCCCCCACCCCCCAGCTGCTACCATTGTAATTTTCAGCTCGCCTGTCTGCCCCACCCCCACCAATGCTGAGTTTCAGAAACCAGGGCTTGGAGCAGAAAAACTTATTTCTCTTGCTTGGGAAGGGGCGTGTGTGTGCGTGTGTGTGTGTGCACGCGCGTGCAGGCTATAGAAAATATTCCTAAGCTCCAGGAAGACAATGACAACGACAACAATGACAACAGTAAGAATGGTGACTCAGTACTATGATCAGCCAGACATTGGCTAAGCACCTCACATACATTATACGGTATTATTAAATGCTCATACATCCATGAAGTAAGCGCCAGTGTCTTCATATTACAGATGAGAAGGCAAAAGTCCAGATATGTGAAATAAATTGCCTGAGGTCACACAGTTACGAGTTAGCAGGACTCAAAATTGGAAAAAAGTGAATTATTTCACATAGATGTTATAATAATAGAACAGGCACTTACAGACACAGTGGACACTGTAGAACACCCCCTTCCCTGCCTCATTTTCTCTTCTCCCAGAAGAAGCTACACTCACCAATTTGACACATGTGATTGTTATACATGCTGTGGTAGGCTACGTAATGGCGCCCCAAGATATTAGGTCCCAGCCCCCAGAACCTGGAAATGGTATGAGAAAATGTGAAAGGATCTTTGGAGATGGGGAGCTGGCCCTGGATTATCTGGGTGGGTTAGAGATGCCAGCCCAGGTGTTATTCTAAGAGAGGAGGAAAGGGAGATTGGACCCAGACGGAGGGGGGAGCCGGTGCTATGACCGGGGGAGCGGAGATTGGACTGATGGGTCTGTAAGCCAAGGAATGCTGGCAGCCACCAAACACTCAAAAAAGGGACACCCTGTCCCACAGAGCCCGTGGAGAGAGCACGCCCTGTGACAGCCTGATCTTGGCCCAGTAATAATACGATTTAGGACTTCTGACCTGCAGAACTGTGCAAGAATAACTTTCTGTTGTTTTATGTCACCAAACCTGTAGTTTCTTATGGCAGCCACAAGAAACGAATCCCCCTGCTTTTGTCATTTTACTATATACTTACATTAATGTGTGTAGTGCTGACCGTTTATATGGTACTCTGTGTGTGTTGTTCTGAAACTTGCTTTTTGTGCCCAACATAATGTTTTTGAGATTTCAAGCCAAAAAAAAAAAAAAAAAAAAAAAAGAAAAAGAATAGAAAAAGAATCTCATCGGCCAGGCAGGTACAGTTGGAACTTGAATGGCCTAATTTGGCCTCTGCAGAGCTGGGTAGAAGCTGGGCTGCCTCTGGCTGCCGTGTTCTGAAAGGGCAGCACCACACCTGTGCTCCCAGGTACGGGGATTCAGGTGAACACCGATGTGCCACGTGTCAGGAAGGCGGGGCTCCGTGGGGCACGGGGGACAGGGTGGCGCTCTGGTTCAAGTGAACTCCAGATTCCATGTCTCTGAGACCTTGGAGAGTCAAGGGTTCAAAGCCGTGGGAGAGAAAGGCACCCAAATGGAGGCGGGAATGTGCGTGTGTGCACACGCGTGTGCGTGCGTGCGTGGTGTATGGGCCAGGTGCGTGCGTATGTGTGCACGTGTACACGCGAGTGCAAACTCCTTGAGGTCACAGACATGGCCTGCCTCTCCCCTGGGGCCTGGAGAACAGTGAACATTTGTTGAATGAATGAATGAATGAATGAATGAGTGTGATTGTACGGGTGGAAAGGGGGCTGCTGACCCATCTTGTAAATATAAGTATCTGGCTCTATAGGGTCAATGCCGGTTGACACGAGTTGATATAAATTGTAAGGCTCTGAGTGAGTCAAGGTGCCATGGGGACCTTTGATGGACACTTTTACACTTTATAGAGTTTTCGTGCCTGCGTTTTAAATACTCGTCTCACCTCCATGCTGAGTGCTGCAAAGCAGGCTATTACTATCCCCAGATGGGGAAAACTGGGGCTGGGGAGTTTTCCCTGGTGTCACAGGGCCGGCAGCTGGCAAAGCCAGGGGGTAAAGGCAGGCGGGTCCCGTGAGCGGGGCTCTGCGGTGGGACACTGGCTTTGAAACCTGGTGAGCAACACCCTAATCTTGGTTTCGGTCCCCGTGAGCTGGGTTTCCTGGAGCATGCTGCTTAACCTCTCTGAAATTCTCCTTCCTCATTTGGGACAGGAGCACAGTTCCTGGAGAGAGAACACGTGACGCTCGGCGGGGCTCAGCAAGGGGCAGCTTTTATCACTTACCCTCAGTGGAGTATTACTTTTCCTATTGCAGTCCTGGGCTCTAACCTACATTCCACCCCAAACTACCAGGGACATTGAGACGCGAGCGGCCAAACCAGTTGGCTGGCATCAACTGTTATCACCAGGGGGCTTGCGTTATCCCTTTTTGGGGGTCATTGGGGCATGATGACCTGTGACCTGTACAGTCAGCAGGGGTAGGAGCCCAGCAGATTTGGGGTCATCTACGACTTCTGGAAAGACCTGATTGACCACTTTCCAATCTGGGGTTTTCCATTATGTAGGGGGCAGTAAATCAAAGGGGCTGCTCCCGGCTACAAACTTAAAAGGGCCCCGGGCTGATAGAACTTGGCAGGGAAGATGCTGACGGGGAGGAAGCTGGGGCCCTCTGGCTGCCAAATGAATCTCAGGGGAACAAAGCAACACACAAGGGGGGAAAACCCACCGAAAATAAAATAGAGAAGTACATGACAAACTGGAGGAAATCCTTTCAACATCTCTATTGCAGAGGGTTAATGTCTTTGCTATATAAAGAGCTCTTGCAAATCAATAAGGATGATGAACAACCCCTTTAGGCAAAGGACACGGACAGGCAACTTTTTAAAGATAAATTGTCAGTCTTAGCAGATACCTAAGCAAAGCAAATTAAAACAATGAAGGGGGAGGGGGAGGAAGGAGGTGGGGTCACATACATGGTGATGGAAGGAGAGCTGACTCTGGGTGGTGAACACACAATGTATTATAGAAAAGTCTCAAAACCCACAAAATTTTACTAACCAATGTCACCCCAACACATTTAATTAAAAAAAGCAACGATGAGATACCACGCTCACCCATCCAAGTGGCAGCTGTGAGAGAGGAAATTACATCCAGGGTTGCTGACAGTTCTGGAAGCTGAGACTCTCATATACTGTTTATGAAGTTCATTGGTACCAGCTTGCTGAGGGGCAGTGGGGAAAGTAGGCTACAAGAGCTCTAAAACATTCAGAAGCATCTTTGCCATCTCACTCTGTCCTTCAGGAATTTATGTGCAAAGATCTCAGTAGGTTCATTACAAGTCTTTCCTAACCGAGAAAGCTGAAAAAATCTTTATCAATAGGAAATTCACCAATCCATAATGAAACATTGATGCAATGGAATATTCTGGAACCACCACAAAGATACATAACAAGAGGTAACACGTGTGTAATGTTTCTCTCGCTCCATGCTAGCAACCATGCTAAGTGCTCCACGTTCGTTAGCTCATGTAATCCTCACGATAGCTGTTTGGGGTGACTACAAGTGTTACCATTCCGGTTACACTGGGGGAAAAGGGAGGCCCACAGAGGTTAAGGAACTGGTGGTCTCCCCCTTAGCCGTGACACGTACCAACGTGAACTCGGAAAGTCTGGCTCCAGGCGCTGTGCTCTTAACTAAACGATGGTCCCTCTCAGAGTTTTCCACGGCCTAGCAAAATGTTCCTGCAACACGGCGCGAAAAAGGCAGCTTCCAAAATAGCAGATCCTACTTAAAAAAAAAAAAAAATTATGTGCCTGTGTAGGAAGAAAACCCCGGAAGGAGGTGTACCCCAATGACGAGTGATGCTACTGAGGCGTGAGGTGATGCACGATATTTATTTTCTTCTTTTTTGCCTCTAGGCATTTTCTAAAAACATTTTTTTTTATAAGGAGAATTGTAACTTTTAAAAATAAGGACATGCAAGGAAAAGTTATTACACTGAAAGGCAACAGGCTTGGAGGTGCACGTTCGTGGCCCCAACCCAACAGCAGGGCGAGGAAGTCCGGTTGCTGGGGCGCTCCTGACGCGCCTTCCCGTACACCCTGTGCTGTCTCTGCCTTTCTTCCCACTGAATGGGGAGCAGGGAGGCGCTGGTGTGATTGATGTCCACCCGATCACCGAGCCGGCTCCAGGGACACGCATTTACGGGGCACCGCGATACGTCCGCCCCAGGAAACAGGCCAGCTCCTCGGCCCAGCTCAGGGGCCAGCTGCCTCGGCTTGACTCAGAGTCCTGAGCTTGTCTGCCACAGTATTCTGCTCCCAGATGAACCGAGCTGTCCTTTCACCGCTCTGAGCCCCACAAAGAGCTTCACTGGCGTAGGACGGTGGTTCTCCAAGTGCAGTTTCAGGGTCAGCTGGTGCATATGAGAAACAAGCTGACCAGACGGCCCATTTAACAGCGGTCCTGCCTCATTTCAAATGGTACTTACGGTCAGCCCACGGACACCTTGAATTGAACGCAGCGAGACTAGGCTGGCCAGACATACGACCTCTGATCGACCTAATTAGAAATGCAACTTCTCAGGCCCCACCGCAGACCTGCTGAGTCAGAAACTCTGAGGGGAGGGGCAGCCGTCTGTTGTAAGAGACTTCTGGATGATTCGGAAGCTCCGCCAAGTGGGAGAGGCGCTCCATCAGAGGGACCGGCCTGCAGGCTTAGAGTAGCTGAGGCTGTGAGAGGTATTTCTCGATTCCTCAGACGCCCTCCCAAAGTGACTGGCTCTGCTAAACTCGTTTTTGAAATCCTGAAGACAGGCTCTGGGAAATGAGTTAGCCGGCTCGTGCTCCACTCCCCGCCCCTGCCTCAGAATGCTGCTGACAGCTGATTAATGGGAATGACTCTCCAAAGATTTCTTTACATATATTAGGTTAGGAGAGGCTTTGAAACTTTTTGCAGCAATTGTGCCTGCAAAAATTCCCTTCGTTGGCTCTCCTTGGGGATGGAGAAGTTGTATTTGTCTCCTTGCAATTTAGACAATGACCTCTATTCCTCTGCCATTCTGGGTAGTGCTAGACTGGGAGCCGGGGGGGCCTGGGTCCCCACTTGGGCTCCAGCACGGAGTCATCGTATGACCTTGGGCAAGTCACTTCCCCTGTGGGCTCTGTGTACTCCTCTGTTTAATTACGGGCTCAGATGGTCCCTGCACTTGAATTCATGCTTTCAAACCTGGAAATTTCCTTCTGTCCTGAGCTTCCAGAGCTGGGCATTATTTAGAAGGTTCATGGAGGTATGTTTCATATACTGATTAATTTTAGGGCACAATTCATGGAGTTGTAGGAGACAACATGTGAGTGTGTGTGCGCATGCGCATGTGTGCAAACGTGTCTGTGCTCTAACGCAAGCTTGTCCCACCCGTGGCCTGTGGACCACATGCAGCCCAGGACGGCTTTGACTGTGGCCCACCACGAGCTCGTAAACTGGGGTAAAATGCACATACGTAAAATTAGACACGGACCTTTCTTTAGCTCATCAGCTATCATTAGTGTCAGTGTATTGTATGTATGGCCCAGGACAATTCTTCTTCCAATGTGGCCCAGGGAAGCCAAAAGGTTGGACACCCCTGCAGTGCGTCTAGACTGATGTGGCTGAAGTCCAGCGATAGGAAGATGCAGACTAGCAGATAGAGAAGGCGGCTTCAGCTTTCCCCACTCCCGGGAGGACATGCTAACCAAAGGGTGTTGACTGATACTGGGTCGCTGGGACTGGCCGAGTGCGGGCCATTCAGAGGCACCGGCTGGAAAGGCCAACACGCTCCGTGGGCACCGATGCTTTGACGTTGGAGTTGAGGTTCTGCCCCGAGGCTGAGCGGCCCCTAAACCAAGGGAGTCCTTCCAAAGAAAAGTCTTTATTTTCCCTTTACATGGAGAGTAAATCCTAGAAGGTTGGAGGGGGCTGCCGTGGAGGGACCCACCTGAAATAAGCCTCTTGCAGCCTGTGCCAAGGTTTGGATCCCTGCACCCGGGGGGTGGGGGTGGGAGGGCAGCGGGGTCGGGGGCTGAGCCAGTGGCCTGCAAGTGCAAGTGGTCTCGTCTGTTTATCCCGGACGCCGTGATGTATGAGGGGGGTGAGCACTTTGTCAGGGGGCCCATCCACGGTCTGCGAGCTGGGTAATAGCTTCGGACCTACGGCTAGGTCGTGCCGTCCATCCGTCCACTGCTGGCCGCCTAGTGAGGAAGACTGGGGGAACTGGCTGCCCAGGACGTCCGCCCAGCCATCAGCTGTGGCCGGGCTCAAGATGCCCAGTGGCTGAGTCTGCCTGGGGCAAACAGCCCATTTAGAACCCATTCCCCTGGTTCTGTAGCGATACCAACTGTAATTTCCAAGTCATAGAATGAACAATCTTAATTTTCAACACCTCAGACACTCTGGGGTTCAGGTCCCCTGACTCTCCAGTTCTGTGTTACCAGATGACTCAGTTTACCTCTCTGTGCCTTCTCCTCTTCATTTGTAAAATGGGGGTAATAACAATGCCTACCTCTTAGGGACTGATGGAAGATTAAATGAGTTAATGTATGAAAAGCACTTAGCACAGTGGCTGACACCTAGTAGTTGCACAACAAGCACTTACTATCATGACAGATGCTTCACCAATGCTTACTGAACCAGATGGACAATGTGGACACGAAAATGAGAAACAATTCAAAGGTGCTTGGGCCCTGCAGCCAGGGGTCTGGGTTCGAATCCTGCCTTTTTCCAGCTGTGTGACTTTGGGCACGAGGCTGAGCCTCTTTGAGTCCCTGTCTCCTCAGAGTTGCACCTGCCACAGAGGATTGTTCAGCTGGGTGAGTAATCAGACCAGAGTGTCCTGAATGCCAGGGGGCTCCCAGGCAGGACCTGAGTCTTGAGGACTTGCTCATCTGACCCTCACTTAGAACAACCATCTCTTTTACTGGTGAGTGATTCAAATGACTTGTCCAAGGACACACGGTCGGTGGTGTGGCGGAAGCAGGAGTGGAGAGCGTTGGAGAAAAGACTCAGGGAGAAATGCCCACCCTTGCGTCCAAAAGGTGGCTCCCGACTCTCTCAGAGACAGATCCATCCTGCGAGGGGCATGTTCTTCCGGAGGGAGCCTGCGTGTCCGCCCAAAGCCCCCTCGCCTCCCCAGGCCTGCTCTCTCTACCGCAGCACCTCTGGGAGGTGGCCAGGAGCAGCCTACAGCCCACAGCCCCACGGACTTGCCCGCCTGGGATCCGAACGTCCCCCACCGCCGTGACAGGCGCAGAGCAAAGAAGCGTTCAGGCCATTGGCCAGCTGGAAGCCATTTCAAAGGGAAGGCTGGTCCTTGACACATTCCCTGAAAATATCTGCAAGAAAAAAAAAGTTTGTGGTTTATCAAAGCAACGCTGGCTCTTTGCAAATAGGTAGAACAAAGTAAGGGCTGCCATTTCCTGCGTTTTCTTAGTATTTGTTGCCATTGTCCCCCGTCCCTACATTTGCAGTGACACTGTGGGTTCAAGTGCCGTTTTACTCAAACCTCTGTGGAAACAGATCTTCGTGTCCGTGGTTTCTTGTTTGTTTGCACGCAGACTGTGCAATAGCTGCATGACGTTGCATTGCATGGATGTCGTACACAGTTTCATTAGCCGTCCCCATGGAGCCGCCTGGGACTCCCTGCCCTGCCCCGGGGCAGACAGTGCTGTGATGAGCCCCCTGCACACCTTTTACACGAAACCCTCCTCTCTCAGCCCCAGGAAAGAGTGAAGGCCAGCAGGCGTCATTTCCCCAGAGCTTGGAGTGGGACCAAAGCTCGCTTTGGCTCCAGATGCCTGAGGCCAGGTCCTTCCAAGAAAAAAAAAGTCCCCTTCTCCTAACTGGGCAATCTGCAAACCCGGGCTCGAGTACAAATGTTATTTTTCCCCGTCATTCTCAAATTGCTGGTCCACCGAGCGAAAGCGGCCAGTCCACGTCGGAGAAAAGAAAACAAAACCCCGAACTTCGAACCAGCTGCGTGGTGTTGTGTAGACAAAATAACCCTCTGACAGACCGATCGGATCAGCTTTTCTGACCTGTTGATTCTCACCGACGTCAGCGAGGCTTCAGCTGTTCCGGTGGTTTGAGCTCTCGTTGCTTTCTTTCCTTTTCTTCTTCTTTTTGGTTGGTTTGTTGTACAAACAG
>PVJL010004888.1:86076-119769 GCA_004026885.1 Lyroderma lyra
CCTCCCTTCCCTCCCTCCCTTCCTTCATTTCTTTTACATTTTACAAAATGTGTAGCAAAACACACACGCATAAAGTATTCCGTGTTGTAACCATTTTAAGCCATACACGGCAGTGGCCTTTGGTGCCTTCACAATGGTGTACAAGCATCACCATCGTGTAGCCCTAGAACGCGTCCACCACCGCCCCACAAGGGCAGCACAAACCCATCAGCCGTCACTCCCCGTGCCTCCCCCCTCCGGCCCCCAGCCGCCCCAACCGGCACTCTGTCTGCAGCCGTGCTCATCCCGAACATTCCCAAACATTCCCGAACATTCCCGAACATTCCCGAACATTCCCCACACGCGGGCTCGCACGCTTCGCGCTGGGTCGCCCCCGGGCAGTATAACGTGCTCCTGGTTTCTTAGGTTGCAGCATTAATCAGGACTCGGTGCTTTTCGGGGCTGGACGACATTCCACGGGACAGACAGGTAGACCCGTTTGTGACACCTGGAGCCTGGTGTCCCCATGTTAAAAAGGAAATAGGGTCGTTTCTTAAAGGGTTGCTGTCATGATGATTTGGTCAGTTCCGAGAATGCACTGAGTTGTGACTATTCCCTTTCCGCAAATCGGCACGAGTGAACCCCAGCCTTACACGCTCAAGGTCACCTGTGTCCTGTCCGCTTGTTTTCCACGACAGGATGAGGTTAGTATAAGCGAAACTGCAAACCATGCAGAACTTTAAAAATCACTTAACACATAAGAGCGGTTACATTTGCTTTGGTTTCTATGCCCTCGTCTCCCTGTAACAATAGAAGGTGATTAGAATGAGACGACCCCCCACAGACCCATTGAGGCACGGCTAAAGGAGGAAGACACAGAGTAACTGAAGACTGCAATGGGGGGAGGGAGTTGAATCAGAAACCCAGGCCGAAAAAACTACCACAGTTGAGGACAAACTTGGCTCTGAGCTTCCTAGTGGCCAAGGCAAAAGGGGAAGCAAGTGTGTTTCAGCCATCTGGTACGTGGTCTGTCACCCAGGTCCCAGGGACATGTTAGGCTGGGTAGCGCTCTGCTGTGGGGTCGCCCCACGCACAGTAGGACGGTTAGCAGCATTCCGGTCCGCCAGATGCCAGACACCTCCCCGTTCCCCTGCCCAGCTGGGACAATCAGAAATGTCTCTGGACATTACCAAATGCCTCTGGGGGCGAAGACTGCCCTGGATGGAAACTGATGACCCTATGAAACGAGGCTGACCTTGACGTGGGGTCTTTCGGTCAAGGGCTGGACGACGTGACCACAAGGGCCTTTAGGACCAGACGTCCAAGTCTATAGACAGACTTTCAGCCTGTGCCGCTTCCGGCCCATGAAGACATCAGCCCCAGCTCGGGTGACTTCCATGGCTGCTGCTCATCCTGTCCGCGTGGCACACCTGTTCCTCCCAGGCTGTGACCGTATCCTTGATGAAGCTCGTCACTCAGGTGCTGGCTGAACCCCTCCTGCTGGCCTCTCGGGCGTCATCGCCCAGAATCCTTAGGTCACGCCCCTTCCCGTCAGGATCATCCCATCTTACGGATGAGGAGACTGAGCTTTGCAGGGGCTGGGCTTCCTGCTGAATGCCACACTCTAAGTGGCAGAAGGTCCATGGCACCGGGGTCCCTGTGCTTTTTACCCTCGAGAGGCCAAGGACGTTGCTGAACCTCTCGCCATGCACGAGACGGTCCCTACCGCACAGAACTGTCGGTCCGAGATGCCCGTGGTGCCGAGGCTGAGGGCCCCCGTACCCGATGGTGGTCCAGGAGGGGGTGGGATGAGGCTGATGGGATGGGGGGCAGCTCTGGAGGAGCAGGGCAGAGGGTGAGCGCGATAGAGGGGTGGTGGGCAGGGGGTACCTGCACCGACTGGGCTTGGTGGCCCTCTCCGCCCCCTGCCCACCTCTGGACTAGGGACCCAGACCTGGACTCGTCCGTATTTCAGCCAACGTCTGCCCTGGCGTGGGTGGGTGCGGCTGTAGCCCAGGGCCCGCTCCAGGCAGCGCCGAGATTCCGGACATGTTTCTTCCTTCATTTGTAGTTGATGAGGAGAAGTTGGAGGCTAAACTATAATCCTAGACCTGCAGGACCGTCCGAGATGCTTTCATCACGGCCGCGGGAGGGATTTGGAGACAGCCAGGGTGGGGGCTGCGACCTGCCTGATGATGAGCCTCACCGCTCCCTCAGGGGCCCCTGCATTCTTCTCCTGCCCCTGCACAATGGGAATGATAATAGTACCCGGCCCACGGTGTTGTTGGGAGGGTTCAGTAAGATACTGTGCTCGACAGCATGGCGTGACCACCAGGCGGCACTCCTGTCACCACGTGTCACTGTTACTATTATTATGGTCAGAATCAGGACTATCCCCAGATGTGACTTAGTCCAACCGCTTGGTCAACAGATGGGGGAAACTGAGGCTCAGCGAGGTAGTGGCCCCTGCGACACCCCCCGGCAGAGGGGAGGGGCTGCGGGGCTCTGCTCCCCGCTAGGGGGCCTTGCTCAGGGCCTGGGCCGAGCAGGAATCTCCCCTGAGGTTGCAGCCACCTCCTTGAGCCTTCCCCTCCCTGAACCGGTCAGTAACGAATGGTTTGTGGCCACATTTCTTTCCACGGTCCCCCGGTAGCCTGTGAAACCTGTGGGAGAAGCCGCCGTGGGCGCCAGCCTCTCCGTTCCGGCCCCTTGGGCCTCGTGCTCCGGCGGGAGAGGGAGGACGGGCCACCTCCCCAGCCCGGGCACCCCCGGCCCCTTCCTGCGGGCCAGCAGTCCACGCTCGTCGGGCCGGGTGGGTGGCAGGACACGGGGTCGCAGGGGTTCCCAGTGGCCACCAGAAACTTCCAGGAGGTGCTGAGATGAGAGGGGACGACGGTGGGTGCCGCCAGGGCGCCCCCCCCACCCCCACCCCGAGGCCCTGTGGGCGACGCCACCGCCGCGGGACTTCCGGGAGTCGGGGCGTCTCCGCCGCAGCTGCTGACTGGCAGAAACAGAAACCCTCGTCCTGAACCCCCTCCGCGTCGTCCCAGGTGGACGGGGCTGGCAGTGTGCTGTGGAAAGGGGACAATCTCGTCACTAATGCACCATAAAGTACAATCAACATTCTGCTGACAGACTGCGAGCCCGGGAAACCATCCCGAAACCCCAAAGAAACAGAAATAAGAAAGAGGAAGAAGCCAAACCTTCCCGAAGCCTCCTCCTCCCGTGGGACAGTGTCATCAACGGGAAATGGCCATTTTAACTGATGGGAAGAGAAGTCACGCCTTCTCCCTGCACCGCCGCCCCCCAGCCTCTCCTCGGGGTCCGGGTCCCCCTCCTGTGCCCAGAACTCCGCTCCGAGGTCATCGCCGTGAGGTCAGAGCGCCTGGCCAGTGGGTCGGCCCCAGCGCCCTTGCCCGGAGCCCTCTCGATGGGGTGAGGCCTCCCCGGAGCCGACCAGACAAATCCTTCCGGGCCCGGCTCCCCGCACCCCGCACCCCACCCGCCCACCTGGCTTTAAACCCGGCTCCACGTTTTCATTAACTCCGAGAGCCACACGGAGGGAATGACCTGGCTCCTTCAATTAATTTTTTTTCCTTTAAATCATAAGGTTCCATTTCCTGGGAGGAAGCAGGAGCGGCGGGCGGGGGTGGGGTGTAAGTCGGGGGCTGCATTTGAATGTTTGGTCTTGATAGGAGATAGGGACCAGCATGGCAAATCATCTTTATCACCCCAATATGGAAGGTAAAGCATGTGGCCTGGGCTGGCATACCAAACGGCCTGCCAGCCCTTATCGTAATCCCAGGAGCCGCCCCCCCACCCCAACTCTGTCACCTCTGCTATTTCGGGCGAGTGGCAGCCGCCTGCCCTGCTGTAGGGATCCAGATAGCACTGAGCCCGGCCGCAGCGGGCATAATAAGAAGTGGAAATTGCTCCCAAGGAAACTTTCCAAGGAATTAACTTCTGATGGGTGGGGGGAGGGCAGGGGGAGGGGAGCAGCAGGAGGAAGATGAGGCGCTGGGTGAAGACCAGGGGAAGGCCTCAGCTGCAGCCTAGGGCGGAGGGGAGGCCCTGGGCGCAGGTGTTGCTCCGGGAGGTGTTGCCCCGGATGGGAGAGACAGGTGGGCAGCGTTGCCCATCGGGACCCGAGCGATGCCCGGTGGCCTGAGGGAGGGCGATCGGAGTTTCCCCTCTGGCGGCCGGTGGGGCCGGATGGGCAGGCTGCGTGCGGGTCCCAGAATCGCGGGGTTCCCGGGGGCCGGAAGGCGCTGTGGCCTGATGCCTTTGCCGATGCCGCTCCTCTGTGCGGCTTCTAACTCAGTTCCAGCCTCTCTCCGGCCGCTGAAGTGTAGGCTTCCCACCCCTGTGCCAGCGGCCCTACAAAGCACTGCCTCCTACCCTCGGTTTGTACGTATTAGCTGAGCACCTGCTACGTGCCCGGTGCCACTCCAGGCCCTGCAGGAAGCAGGAAGGGCCGGATGAGCCCGCAAAGTCAGGGCAAGCCGCAATAAACATCTTGCACCCAAACGCCGCCCACAATGTGAAACCAGGGGTGCCACGATGGCTGCCTGCGGCCCACGTTTTAGCCGTGAGACCTCGGATTCTCCACCTGTCTAATGGGGGTGAAGGCACCCTGTTTCCCAGAAGGTGGGTTAGCTGTGAAGGGATCGCGTCCAGGCCCGGCCTGCCGTGTTAGCAAATGCGCAGCGAAGCTTGGTTCGGGTTTCCAGTCAGCCAGCGGGGGGAGGGGGAGCCGGCAGATGGCCCCCCGGAAGCTCTGACGTCACCTCCCCGCTCTCACCGAGCTCAGATGGGGAGCGTCTGGAGCCAGGCCTCCCGGATATGAATCCTAGCTGTGGGACCTCTGGCCTCAGTTTCCTTTTCTGGAGATTGGGAGTGACACTAGCAGCTGTGTAACGGAGCTGTGGTGACGATGACCACGTTACTGCGGACGCAGCGGCACCATGTTCAGTGGAAGCTGCTCTTCTCAAAGCACCGGACACCCGCGGGACCCCGTGTCTGCGGCCTCAGTGTCTGGCTGAGAGGGGGGAGGGGAAGGAGCTGGGGCTGGGTGGGGGCCCCGGCTTCTCCCCATGGGGTAGTCACAGGTCTCTGGTGTGAAAGCAGTAGGGCCACGTGGGGAGGAGGGGCAGGGGCCGTGCCTCGTTGTCTGGTGATTTGCAGGGTCCTCAGGACAGCTAACGAGGCGAGACGCCCAGAGAAGGTGTTGGAGCTTCCTGAGGCCACACAGCAAGCTGGAAGGACTCAGGCCCGAGCCAAAGGCTCCTGCAGTCCCAGCCTGGTCCAGGGGGGTCGCAGGGAGAGGGCGCCGTGGCAGTTTGAGCTTCGGGGGAGCCAGAGCGATCACGCTGGAGTAATAGGGTGCTAATACCATTACGCCTCCCATTTCATACTTCCCCAATCCCCAGGGCTCTCCCCGGGGACCCCAAAGCCCCTTAGATGACGACGTTACCATTAATTCGCAAACCCTCCCCGGCCTGCTGGGACGAGAGGCGGTGGTACGAGAGGTGCTGAGGAATTAACCTCAATCACGTCCCCGGTTCAGCCCTCACAGAGCTGCCAGGTGGCTCTGGGGTCTGCCCGGCCCCCAGTTAGTGCTGGGGGGCCCGAGGCCGCGAGGCCTGGGGGTTGCGGAGCCGGCAGGCCACAGTTTCATTCCTAATTTTCAGAGCAGCCTGCAGGGTTGGGAGCCGTTTCCCCGTGTTACAGGGGGAGAGACTCAGAGAGGCACAGTGACTGGTGTAAGGCCACACAGCGAGTACGGAGCGAGGCTGGGAGTTGGCCCCCCAGCCACTGCTGCCGCCGGACACAGCGTGGTCCCAGAGGGGAGCAGGACTGTGGGGTGGGATGTCTGGCCTCCTACCAACGTGCTGTGTGACTCGGGGCTGTTGGTGCCCGTCTCTGAGTGAGACCCAAGGGCTGGTGCTTCTAGATTTGAAGGGCTTGCCCGCCCCACCCCGCCTTGAGGGGACTGGGGGGGGTGGTGGACTCGTTTGTGCACGCAGGCGTCCATCAGTGTGGGCTCTGGGGTCAGGCTGCGGGGTTCGCACGTCCTCCCAGGTGACCGTGGGCAATTTAGTCCATCTCTCAGCCTCAGTTTCCTCATCTGTAAAGGGGGGGTGCGGTAGCAGCACTCACAACCTCGTGTTGCTCGTTCATGCACTCCACACCCGGATCCTGAGCGCCTGCTGGGAGTCAGCCGCCGGTCCCAGCCCCGGTCCCAGCCCCAGTCCCAGCCCGGATTACAGCACCGAACAAGGCAGATGGGACGCCGGGCGCAGGGCCCGTGTGACAGCACACGCACAAGCCGGTCCATCGCCATCGGGAGGGGGACGTCCGGATGCACAGGGTGCGGGATGGTGCTGGGGATCAGACCAGTAACCAGGAGCACGCTTCATGCGGGGCTGGGCCCCTCACCAGGGGGCTGGGGACATGTGACACACACAGCTGGGGCGTGCGCGGCGCTGGTCAGTGTGACCCTGGAGGCCACCTGCCCACAGAAAGAGGCAGAAGCAGCGCCTCCTGCTGGCAGGGCAGGTCTGACCTCCCACCCTCTGCCCTTCACCCGACATGACACCTTCACAGAGACCGGAGCCTGGGCCCCGGAGGCACAGTGCGCCCTGTCCTTGGGTGGGGGACAGGAAGATGTGCCCCCTCCTGGGCCAGGGCTGCAGGGAACGAAGACACTGGCTCTCATTCACAGGCATGGAAACTGAGGCCCAGAGGGATGACGGGACTCGTTCAAGGCCGCTGGCTGCCCCAACATGGAGGCCAGAACTGCAGGGGCTTGGGGTGCTTGGGGTGGGGGGCCTTTTGCCTCCCTCCTCCGACGACCCCGGGGAGGTGGGGGTGCGTTCGAAGCGGCTGGGCTTCAGTGCTTGGCGGAAAGAAGTTTCCCGGGTGCTTGTTCCCTGCAGGGCCCGGGACTTCCGGAAAGTGGAGCTCAGGCTGGGGCACACGGATTCTGGGTTGGTCTCACCCTCCCACTTATTCTAACGCTAAAGGATGGGGGGAAGTGGGGAGTGGGGTGTACCCCCCACGGGGCAGCCAGACTTAGCAAATAAAAATGCAGGATGCCCAGTTCAATTTGAACTTCAGATAAACAATGCATTGGTCGTTTGGTACCATTGTGTCCCAAACACTGCCTTGTATTTTATCTGGCAATGCTAATCCCCCGGGTGGAGCAGAACGGGTGCCCGGTTATGGCACCTCCTCTGGACCCCCGTTTCCCTGTCCAAAGAACTCCCTAAGTACAGGGCAGCGACACCCCAGCCTTGGGGCTGTGTGTGTGTGAGCGTGTGGGTGTGACTGTCCTCTTCCCCGTCTCTGCTCTGAATGTCCTCTTATCCCAGCTTGGACATTGCCCCGTGGGCAGAGCAGGCATGAGCTGGGGCTGTGGACACAGGCAGACTTGCATCCAGGCGAGGTGGGAGCAGTCTACTGGGGAAGGACTCCCAATCCAGTGCTCGCTCACTTGGAAGTTTCTCCAAAGAAGGTGAGGATTGTTATGGAGTCTTAACACTGAAAGCTGCTTTTGGGGATCACTGCTCCTGCCTCCTCCTTCTGCAAAACAAGGCCCAGAGATGACACATGGCCAGCCCAAGGCCACCCATTGAGTTCCTAGCTGATGGGATTCTGAAGCCAGTTTTCCCGAATTTCAGGGCGAGAGGTTCGCCCCTCCACCGTGTTCTGGCTTGAAATTTAATTTAAACATTTCTATCGCTTCCCGGCCTTTTGGCTAAGATCAAGTGTAAACGCCCTTCTGCAGGCACAAGTTCATTCTGCACGCGGCACTGCAGTGCAGTGGGGAATGGGTGATGTGACCCAAGGGGGTGAGAACAAGAGCACTGCACCAGCAAACGGGGACAGGCGTGTGACCTCTGCACGCCTGTCCTCCGGGACTAGCAGGTTCCCTGCTCCTAACAGGGGGACTCAGAGACTACAGCGTATGGGACTGGCCCAGGTGTCCTGTCCTGAGGTCCCTGGATCTGGCACAGCTCTGCTGTGTGCCCTTGGGCAAATGTTTTCCCCAGTCTGGGCCTCGATTGGGAAGAATCGCCCCCTCCTTGGTGCTCAGGACCAGGGGGCCCATCAGCCTTGCCTTCCAGAGAGAAACAGGGTGGGTACGCGCAGCACCCAGGGCCCCAGAAACAGATGCCAGAGGAAGTGGCCGGCTCCCTGGCCTGCCTGCCCTCCCTCCCTCGAGTCCTCCCCGTGGCTGCCCTCTTCATCTCTCTGGCTGCTCTGTCTCCGTCCCTCCGCTCGCCCTCCCTCTCCCCCGTCCTGCCTCCTCTGTCTCCCCTTCCCCCTCTCCCCCTCTCCGCCTCCCCACCTCCCCTCACTGCTGGGTCTGTTTATCCCTGAACCACTTCTCCTGCAGGGAGGTGCTAGGAAGCCCTGGCTCCGGACCAGAGCGACCCTAAGCTTCCCAGCAGCCTGCCCGAAATGTCACTTATGAGCAAGGCTCCCCGTACCTCCCCCCACCTCCCCAGCTCCTCCATCCTAGGCTGGGCAGGACTCCCAGCCGTGGACGGAGCTGGGGAGGGGACAGGAATGGGGATGGGAGCTGGCTTTGCGGGGCCATCTCACATTCTACTCCTTCTGCCCATCAGCAGGGGGCAGCTGGGGGGGGGGGCAGGCCCAAACCCGGCTGGGGGACTGGTTCTGGGTTCATGGAACACAGTGGCCCCCGAAGCAGCAACAGATTGCTCTCCCCACCCCACCCCACCCCACCCCTGTGGGCTCTGAAAAGTTCAGGGACAGGAGGGCAAGGCGGAGGCCACGGGATTAGGCCAGGACATTCATGCACGCGTGCATTTACGCTCACTGAGCACCCGTGTGACACACACAAGGCTGAGACCTGAGGATACAATCTGGAGCCTAAACAGGCCAGTTCTGGTTCCTTTTGGAGCTAACAGTCTGGTGGAGGAGAGAGAGGAGGGGGAACCCCAGAAACCCCGGAATTCTCTTCCTTTGATGTGAGAAGGACTGTGCACTCAGAATTTTTTCCTCCAGGTCAAGCCCACCCAAGTGTTTATCTGGAAGTTCTGAGAAGGTTGGGTCACGATTTGCAGAAGAAATGTCCCTTGTTGTAGCAAACAGGTGACTGGTTCTTCCACCATGAGGGCGCACCTGCCCCAATCTCGCTGAGTCTTCAGCAGTTTTTGACCCCAAAACAGCCTGACCCCCCTGCCCCACCCTCCCTAGTCACCGGATCTCAACCCGAACGACACTTTTCTGTTTCCCCGGATGAAAACTGTCCTCAGAGGGAAACCTGTTTTGCCGACGTGGACGAGGTGACACAAAAAACAGCAAAAATACTAAAAGGCATCCGAATCGGAGTTCAAAAGCTGTTTTGAGCCGTGGGAAAAAGCGTTTTCTGGGGTCCCCCCTTGTATATAAATGCGCTAGTTTCTGACGACAACGTGCGGGGTCTCCTTCAGGTTCGTGCTAAAGGGGAGGTGCTCAGTGCCCGGAACGTGGGGGGTTGGCTTGGTCTGTGCAGGGGGGCATGTGAGAGCCACTCTCTCTTTTTCTTTAAGTGACAACAAATAATACCATTAACTGATTGTTTACAAAGACCGGCACTTACACACGTAATTTCCTCCCTTGCCATCGCTCTTGGTCCTGCTTTTACTTTACGTGGGTTCACCTCTGATACCTCTCCTCCAGCGGATGCGATGGGGCTCCGGTGGCCCCTGGAAGGTCCCCAAGTGCGTGCACTACTCCCCGTCCTCTCCCTTCTCGTCCTCAGCTGCCGGCCACCTCCTGGACCCGCGCACCCGGGAAAGCAAAGGCCCCCGGGCCGCCGCCTCCACGCTGCCCCTGGCGCTGCTTCCGGGCCGCGGAGGCCGCCCGCGCTCTGCCCTTGGGGGATTTGGAGCCACCCGCCACGCTCCCCTCTTCGGGGCTGGCCACCAGGTCCACAGGGCGAGCTCACGGAAGTCGCTGGGACGGTCCTTGGAAGCTGTTGGAGTGGCCGTGGAGACCTCGGCGGTGAGGGTGAGGGGCTGCGGGAGGAGGTCCCGCTCCCCGCGCCCCGGGGCGGCACCGCCCAGCTGCAGGGCGCCGCGCGGCCTTCTCGGCAGAGCAATGCTGCCACCTGGTGGCCATCCTGTGACTTTCCCTTCTGGAAGCCGCGGCTCCGCCAAACGTGAGATCTGCCCTCAGGAGCCCCTCTGCCCTCTCCTCCCCAGCCCCATCCACTCAAAGCTCCTAATGCCCAGGGCTTCCGTGCCTGGTCACGGGAGGGCAAGAACTGCCGTGGGGAAAGGAAGGAGTGAGGATATAAGCTTACTGCCCTCAGGGAGCACACTGGTCCCGAGGTCCCTTATCTCCTCCTGCCGGTGGATTTGCTCTGGCCACGAGCCCAGGGTGGTGGAGAGCAGAGGTCTGAGGCACCCAGCCTTCAGCTGGCCTCCAGCTGCTGGATGCTTGTCAAAGTAATCCACTTCTGCTTCCACTTCCTGCCTTCCTGTGTTCTATTCTCTAGGGGTCTCCCATGGTGATCCCTTCAAATGTCAGATTAGGTCACCACTCCACTCAAAATCCTACGGTGGTCCCACTCCACTGAGAGCAAAGTCAAAGATGGTGTCTTGGCCACAATGACCCTCGCAGACCTTCCCTGCTCCACTCCAGCCATCCTGACTAATCGTTGTGTTCCGTAAACAGTCATGCGCTCTCCTGCCCCAGGGCCTTTGCACTTGCTGTTGCCTCTGCTTGGAATGCTCCTCCCCCAGACATCCACCTGGTCTCGGGTTGTTCAGGGCTTGGCTTAAATGTCATTCAATCAGAGATATTCCTAACGAGGGGCCTCCATCACTCCCCACCCCACTTACCTTCCTCATAGGACTCACAGTATACTGTAAACTTGTATATTTATGTGAGATGATAGCAGGAGACATAGGCTCTGCCTTTGGAAGTTTTCAGGTCTGGTTAGGAGACATCACTCAGGTTCTTTAAGAATTCTCAGTCTGATGGGGGAGAAGCAGTTTCTGCCTTTGGGGGTCCTCCTTCTCTGAGAGGAGCCTGGTGGCACTTTGTCAAAGGTGGGAGCCATAGCCCCTTGTAACTGGCACTCGGAGTGCAGCACGCAGGGGAGGGCAATTGCTGTAATGACTCAACAGAGCGTGATGCGAACGTGGCGGCACGAGACAGCACTCGTCATTTCCCCTTACCGAACGCCTTACGCAAGGTCAATAAAGACCTCACACAGACTCCGTCTTCCGCAGAACTAGAACTCAGAAAACGCAGACTCAGAGATAATGTGCAACGGCTGCCCAGAGCAGCTGCGAGGGGTATAAAAGCCGGTCACAGAACCTATGCAGGAGGCGTCACGGTGCGACGGGTCAAGCCCTGGAGGCTCGGGAAGCATGAACAGTAACAAACTTCGTGCCAGCAAGGGGCCCCTCCGAAGTCAGGGCTCCTCTCCCTGGTGAACACCGCCGGAGCAGAAGGTGTTGCCTGCAAATAATCAGACCAGGAGAACCTCACTCGCTCCCCGCCCTGTAATCAGAAGGGAATGGGCACCGGGGGTGGTAAGGCACTGTCAGGTGAGCTGAGCTGATCTGTCCTGTCCTGCAGGGATCAGGGCACCCCAACAGTAACCCTGACCATCACACAGTCAGTGAGGTTGGTCCCCTGGAGTCCGTCTTGAGGAAACTCAGGATGAAGATGGACTTCAGCCACTACGACGGGACGGGCAGAGGATAAACGACGTGTTGACCGTGGTTACGTCTGCAGTGGAGACCAAGGCAGTGTGGGGAGCGGGGTCCAGAGAGAAGTGTGAACGATAGTTCTCGATGATGTTCGAGGAAACGGTGCATCGAAGAAGAAATGCAGGGGGCCTGGAGGGGGAAGGTGCCAAGCGCCCCCTCCGTCTGTAGTAGCTACAAATTAAAGAACACCATTTGAAGGCGACAAATCAAAGAAGTGTAAAAAACATGTTAAGAGAACACAGGAAGTCACTAAGACAGGAAACTTAATGCCTAGAAGAGGGATGGTGGAGAAAAGTGAGAGGGGTTGAAAAAACACTTACATTTTCTCATTTTCTGAGAAATGGCGGACCAAGAATAGTGTACAGAGGGTGCCCCAAAATGGATGCACATTTTAAGAAAGGAGAAAACGGCATTAAAATTGTAATGCTCAATATACATCAATAAGAAAAGATGAATGCAAGTCACAGTTGGCTTCTGTAATGACAAGAGATGCTCGAAGTGGTGACCATCAGCACCCAGACACGTCTGATCACGGCGAACTAGTTCTTGGGCAACGCTGACCAACGTGTCCTCTTGCATGGCTGCTCATGTTGTTTCAGTTTCTTCCCGAAGTACCACCAGTGTCCCTGGTTTTCTATGGCACCCACGTCCTTTAAGGTATAAGTCAAAGGGTGTGAAGTCAGGAGAACGTGGGGGAAACTCAAACAACGTTCTTGAATTTCAAATATCACTTCTAAATGGTCTTGCGTTCCTTGAATGACAACTATTTTCTTTGACTGTCCTGCCTGTCACATGGTGACGCTAGCATTCATTGGATTAAGGCCATCTTTTGAGTGAACATCATACTGCACATTGCTACCTACCATAATTCAATTCAACTTTGAAAAGTAATACATAGATAGTGTTGCTTAAAATGTGTGTGCTGTTTTTTAGCACCCCAGTATAGTTATAATGACAAACCAAAGCACGCAACTCCTTGTACAGTAGAAGAGCCACATATGAAAAGCAAAGTGAACAAAATTCATTAAAAATTTAAAAATTCCACGAAAACAGAAAAATACTTACAAAAATAATGTGACAGAACAGAGAGATTAGAAATACCAATAAGTGTAAATGGACTTATTTTGCCTAGTTAAAGAAAAAAAAAATTCAGGGAGGAGTCCCAAACCCCAAACAAGTCCCTACTGTATGTGACAGACATCCCTAAGCCAAAGTAATTCACAATGGTTGACAAGAAAAGCTTGGGAGAGGCACGCTAGGCAAATGCAAAGAAAAACCTTAATATTATACCATAGTCTTAATATTAGATAATGTGGAGTGCAGACCGGAACAGAATTTAATGAGATACAGAAAGGCATTTTAGAACATACAAGAGGGCAATCCACACCGGTGATCGTCTGGGTGTGTCCGAAATCACGTGGTCGGTGCCTTTATAAAGGAGAAGTCACACGACGTACAAAGAGACACACGTCAGTTCACTTCCCCTACTACATGACAGATAAAAGATCTATTAATCTTCACAATGTGATCGATCACTCATTCACTGCCTGACTGTTAAGACAATGTCACCTACTGAAACCCCAGGTCTGGTCCCAAGTCCTGTATTATTAAGGGTAAAAGATGGGACAAAATGACCCCAGAATACATTGGCTTGGAGAACACAAATCTAACTGTCACATGGAGACAGTGTGAGCTGACTACTGGGTGGGGCAGCTCTGTTCCAGACGGGTCTTCAGAAGCCAGACCCCTGCCAGCACGTTCCTGTGCCCTCCCATAGGGCACTGTCACTGTTTGCATGGTTGACGCTAGGTCACTGTGGGTTTCAGAGGGAGGGGAGGGGAGGGGGTGTGGAGGAGATGCACCCTCTCTGGAGCATGGAAGGGTCACACCGACTTCCGCCATGGGCCATTGGTGAGGACTCAGCACACCATGGCCTTACCTAGCTGCAAGGGAGGCTGGGAATGTAGTCTCCCTATGTGCCCAGGAAGAAGGGAAGAACAGTTTTGAGCAGACCACTGGTGGAGTAGAAATGAGTACAGGTACTTTGGAAAAATATTTGATGGTATCTGCCAGAGTTCACATATGCACACCCTACGACCCAGCCATGCTACGCCTAGGAGGGCCCAGCAGAAATGAGCACAAGTTGGCACCAAAAGACATGGACTAGAGACAACCCCATACCCATCAGAAGTAGAACACTTGAACACACTGTACTATAGTTGCAGAGTGAAAAACTACGGGGATGCAAATGAGCAAAGAGCTGCCCTGCCTGAGAGCATGAATTAATGCCACCAACGCAGTGTTGAGCGAAAGGGGCCAGGTGCCAGAGTACAGACAGTGCGATTTAAGCTACCATGTTCAGTGCAAAGACACTCATGACGACAGAAGTGGGGAGAGGGACTCCTTTGGGGAGGGTGGATTTGGAGGAGCAGGCATTGGGGGGGTCTTCTGGGGTGCCTGTCATTTTCCATTTCTCAATCTGGGTGGTACCCTCGTGGGGGTGACATTCATCGAGCTGTACCCTTAATGATTTGTAGTTTTTCAGTAACTATTTTATTAGCAAAACTAATCAAAGACAGAAAGACGTGCACAAGTGGAAAGATGCATTCTGCCTCAGGAAGGAGGTGCAACATGAAATTTTAATTCCCTCCAAACTAACTGATACATATGCTTTGATTCTGGGGAAAACATCAGGTATGTTTATCCTGAAGGTCATATGACAAATTAATCTGTAAGGACAGCCAGGAAAACTCTGGGAAAAAGAGAATACTGATGGGAAGGAGCAACCATATTCCGAAGCTTCGATCATGAAAGCAATGTGCTTTTGAACCATAAATTCTCAAACAGACCAAAGAAATTGAACAGGAAACTCAGAAAGAGGGATTCAGGATTTGATAAAGTTACCATATCAAACCAATGCGAAAAAAAAGCTGAATTATTCAATAAATGGTGCTCGGGCAACTGGATAGCCACTTGGAGAATAATTCTGGATTCCTACTTTAGACTTCAAACAAATGACAAAGGACCCAAAGATTTAAATTAAAAATGAAACCATAAATGTTTTCAAAGGAAACACAGAAGACTTCTCTTGAGACTTTAAAGTGTGGATACTTTCTAATTATAATTCAAAACTTTAGGAACCATTCAAAAAGATGGACACATTTACTTACGTAAAAATAAAAGATATTCTGCATGCTGAACAAAATCCCGTCCTGAACAAAGGCAAAAGACAAATGACAAACCGGGGAAAACATTTGGAATTCACATCAGAGGCAAAAGGCTAATGTCCCTCCGGAAACACCTATAGAAAGTGATGAGAAAGTCACACAACCCAACGAAACCAGATATCAGCAATTTACAGAAAAGGAAGTCCCGATGCACTGAAACCTCCGAAAGGAAGTGCAGCTCACTCGTGGTGAGCTCACTGCCCATCAGAACCGTAGCCACGTGTCATTTCTCTTAGCAAACTGGCAAAACTCTGAAGGTGAGGTGACACCTGCTGGTGAGAAATAGCTACTTGGCTGCTTTGCCGGTGGGTCAGTCATTGCCCCAGAGCGTCTGGGCACCGTGACAGCCCGGCAGAGGACATCGTGGCAATACCCATCGGCATTCCAAACGCGTGTTCTGGCTGACCCCGCAGTCCCCTTTGGGACTTTACCCTACGGAAATGCACACGTGAAGGGACGGCTGTATACAAGGTGGTTTGTCCGCATTGTTTGTAATGGGAAACAGCTACCAGAACACGACCCAGGTGCATTCAGGCAGTGGAACACAAGGGTCAAGAGACAAAAATGAAAGGGCACGGCAGTGTGTTCAGGGTTTGACCTTTCGTGTCAAGAGGGGGACCACCAAGGATCTGTAATACAGACTTCCTTACGTGCGTGCGCAGAGAAAGTGCTAGAAAGATTCTTCGTGTGTGTGGCTTTTGGTTGGGGAAGCACGTGCATCTACGAGCTATTCAAACATCGAAATGAGATGAAATCTAGAGCGGCTGCCCAAGGACACACGTGATGCTCTTGCACACTCGCGTCTGTTCGCAAACGTCCCCTCTCCGGCGCATTTAAAAGTCCAAACCCCGAGTGTGGGTTCTGTCTGGCTCTGCTACCCTCCTCCCACAAAGTGGAGATCTCCACGGAGTCCATGGAACCTTCTGGCGAACAGTGCCGCCCGTTGGAGGGTGCTGACACCCCCACTGTGAGCCAGGGGATTCCGGGACAGAGATGCCCTCTCGATCGTCGCAGGGTACCCACAGCGACGCCTACCGCGGCCGGCCCGTGGCTGCCCACCCGTGGGGACCACGTGGGCCGCCAGCTTTGGAGGGCAGCTCACACTTCAAAGGGCAGAGCACAAGGAGGGGAAAGCCAGGTTCCTGGTCAAACGGCAGTGCCCGCCTGAGCACCGCGTGCCGGGCTGCAGGGCTCCCTGAGCTGGGGGACGCCCTCTGTGGTCCCAGTCGGGCTGGGCTGGGTGTCCCGACCGCGCCCTCACAGGCACCCTGCGTTCTTACCCGCTTTACAGCCGAGGAACGAAAGGCTTTTCAGTAAGATGGCGCCGAAAGCAAAAAAAGGCACGACACCCACCTTCCGAAGGCCCAGGATACTGCGACTCCTGAGGCAGCCCCAATATCCTCGGAAGAGCGCCCCCAGAAGACAGAAGACACCGACACACCTGTGTGCTTTGTGGGTGTCAAGGCCAGCCAGCACCAGGTCAAACAGGCGGCAAGGAAGCTCTATGACATTGACGTGGCCAAGGTCAACACCCCAGTCAGGCCTGAAGGAGAGAAGAAGGCATGTTCGGCTGGCTCCTGACTGTGATGCTTTGGATGTGGCCAACGAAATTGGGGTCCTCAAAACTGAGTCCAGGGCCCTCTGTGCGTGTTGGTCCCCTGCGGGGGCCTGGACGAGCTCTGGGCCATGTGGCATTTTACCAAGAGTGACCGTGGCTGTGGCCTGGCCAGGTGGGGATGCCCTGTAGGAGGCACTTCCCATAGGTGCTGAGTCTGGAACAGCTGTGGTGCCTTGGAGAGGGCCTCAGTTTCCCCTTTTATACCATAAGGGTTTGGATTAGTTCATGTCAAAGCCCTCTTAGGAAATCCTAAGCTTTGTGGTGAAAGTTGTGGTTTGGAGGGCTCTGGTGGGTCCCCGAGGGTCTGTGGGTGCCTCCCTCAGACTACTCTAGCTCCCTCTGTGCCTCTGGGCTGCTTAACATCAGACTGTTTGTTTGTTTTTTAAAGGCAGCTCTATTGAGATATAACTGGCACACAGTAAACTGCACACATTTAAAGTTCCCTCATGTCCCTTTGTCACCCCTCTTCCTCCAACCATCCCCCAGACATCAGCTGATCTGCCTGCTGTCACTATAGATCAGTTTGCACTTTCTAGAATTTTATATAGATAGAATCGCACAGTCTGGACTCACTTTGTCTAGCTCCTTTCTGTGGCGCAGTTATTTTGAAATCCATCCATGTTGTCATGTATATTAATAGCTGGTTCCTTTTCTCTTGACACGAGGTGTCCCACTGCATGGATATGCCGCAAGTCAGCTATCCTGTTCGCCAGTTTACGGGCATGGGGTGGTTTCCGGTTTGGGGCCAGTTAGAAGAGGTTCAGTGAACGTGCATAGCCGTGTGTGTGCGTGTGTGTGCGTGTGCGCGCGTGTGTGTGCGTGTGTGCGCGTGTGCGTGTGTATGTGTGCGTGTGCGTGTGTGCGTGTATGCGTGTGTGTGTGTGCGTGTGTGTGCGTGCGCGCGTGCGTGTGTGTGCGTGTGCGCGCGCGTGTGTGCGTGTGTGTGCGTGTGCGTGTGTGTGTGTGTGTGTGTGTGTGCGTGTGCGCGCGTGCGTGTGTGCGTGTGTGTGCGTGCGCGCATGCATGTGCGTGTGTGTGTGCGTGCGTGCGTGCGCGCGCGCGTGTGTGTGTGTGTGCGTGTGTATGTGTGTGTGTGTTTGCTTCATTTCTCTGCGGTGACTATCCAGGAATGGAAAGGCTGGATCGTATAGTAGGTGTCGATTGAACTTTGGAGAACATGCCACACTTCTGCAAAGCGGCTGTGCCATTTTGCATTCCCGCCATTAGTACGTGAGAGTCCCAGGTCCCCCATCTGCTCCCCAGCACTTGGTGTGGTCGCGCTTTCTCATTGTAGGAATTCTAATGGGTGTAAGGTGCTTTCTCACTGTGGTTCTCATTGATATTTCTCTAAAAACGAAGGAGGTTGAGCATCTCTTCATGTGCTTGTCACCTATCTATTAATATCTTCCTTGGTGAAGTGACTGTTTAAATCTTTTGCCTGTTTTAAAATTTTAATACTAGCCTTCACTTAACTTCTGGCAGTCATCGGCTGCAGGTCCAAGATGTCCCCATCAGTGTTGCCACTTCTGTCCCTGCTGATGACAGTCCTTTCACAGATCAGTCAGGACTAGAGACGGTTGATCTCCTTGGTTCTGATGTCGCTTCCTGGTCTTGTGTTCCAGGACACTACAACCTCAGCTCCCATTCTGGCCCTGCCCCTTATTCGCTGTGTGACACAGAACAAGATGCTGTCCCTCTCTGGGCCTTGGGTACCATCTGTAACGCAGAGAGATCAGATTGGGTCATTCCTCAGACCCTTACCGGTTCACCGCTTACCGGCTGTGACCTTGGGCAGGTTACCTAGTCTCTCTCTGCTTTGGCTTCCTCATCGTCCCCCGGAATGAGGCCACGGTAGCACCTGGCTCCCAGGTTGGCAGCGAGGACCAGATGAAATGACAACCATGGAGCCGTGAGAACAGAGCTGGCGCATAGCGAGTGCTCAGTAACACTCGGCTTGTCCTTGACCGTCTAAGATTTACCCCTCAGCTGCTCAGCTGCCCGCCTGGCACCAGCTGCAGCTCCTGGCAGCCTCGGAGCGTCTGCGTGGGCTCTCTCCCCTGCTCGCCCTTCGGCTTTCAGCCAGTCCGTGGCTTTCCTTGCTCCAAATACACTGACGTTTGCCTCCGCCATGGAGACAGCCGTGATTGGCTCCAAATCCTTGTCCAACCCTTGGGTCACATGGCCCAGACCTGATTTCCTGGGCATCTGTTTGCCTTGGTCTGTTCGTAGCTCTGTTTTAAGGCTGTTTTCATCTTGATGTCCCTTCTCCTTTGAGACTGAGACAACTAACGGCAGAAGCCTGGTCCCCCCGATCTGACTGCGGCTGCCTGAGGGCAGAGAGGCTTGGTTTCTGCCCTCAGACTGGGGGCTCTGATACGGAAGGGGCCCCGCCAGAATTCACCGGAAAGGTCCTTGGCCAATTCCCCGTGTTGGCCAGAGGGTCTTCATACTCTGTTCCCAGTGGTATTTCTTAGAGCTTGAGCTGCTCCAAACCCCGCAGGTCCCAGAGGAGACCCCCACCAGAGCTGCCCTCGTGCCCCTCGGCTCCGCCCCCTCCTTCCAGGCTAGGCCAGCCCGTGGCCCGAGAACGTCAGCCCTCGGGGCTCCCAGGGGGCCCAGGAGTGAAGGCTGCGGGATGCTGGGAGCAAATGGCGTATCGGTGGGAGGCCGCTGGGGAAGAGCGAAGGCTGTGTCCGGAGGCTCCAAACGCATCAACAACGGTGGCCTGGGGGCCCTGGAAGCTGCGAGGGGCTTCTGGAAGCCCAGGGACCCTGCTCAGCTCGCCGTGGTCCTGGCATGGGGGGGTCGCCGTGGTCCTGGCATGGGGGGGTCGCCGTGGTCCTGGCATGGGGACCCCTGCCTCTTTGAAGAGAGAGTTCGCATACTCGCCGACGGCAGGGAGTGGACTGCACGGGCCAGCCGTTGACATTTTAGGGACAAGTTGGAATTCCTTGGGAAGGTCAGGCTGAGAACATTATTATTAGACAGGACCTCAGGGATGGTTCCATGCTGCTCTGCTACGGGCCAGCTGGGTGACTTTGGACAAGTCTGGAAACCTCTCTGAGCGTGTTTCATCTGCAATGTGGGACTCACTGCAGCGCTTCCTTTGAAGAGTTGACGTGAGGAACCATGTGTTAGCTACGGTTATTGTACATCTTCCTTATCTACAGATGAGGAGACTAAGGTTCAGAGAGGGCAAGTAACCTGCCCAAATCTGATCAGCAAGTTAGTGCCAAGTCAAAGGTTATGCCCAGGTCTCCCTCCTGATTTGAAGTCCACAGGTGTTAAGAGTTGGGACACTGTTGAGAAGCAGCCTGATGGAGCAAGAGAGCACCGCCACTGGGCCTAGGTGCAGATTCTGCCTTTGTCAAGCTGTGTGACTTGGGGACAGTAACTTGACATCTCTGAAATTCAGTTTCCTTGATTCGGAAATGGAGATCATGAGAGCAAAACTGCAAGGTCACAAGGACAGAAAGGAAAGAAACTCAAAGCCCCTGGCAGTGCTGGGCATGTGGGTGGGGAGTTAGGCTGAAGCTGGGGGCCAGGGAGGCAAAGGGAGGGGGCCACTCAGGCAGAATCCCCACCCTGGCCCCAGGCAGTGAGCCAAGTTCCAAGGTGCAGACTGAACTCCTGGGAAAGTCTCCCTCCTGCCTCAAGGCTCTTGTAAGTGCTGGCCCTCCTGCCCAGGACACGTTGTCCTTCCCTCCTCTTAGTTAGCGTCCGCTCTTCTTTCAGAGCTCAGTTCAGGCACGACCTCCTCCAGGAAGCCCTCCCTGACTTCCCCAACCCAGTCAAATCCCCTTATCGTGGGCACATCCAGGTTTCTACTTCCTCACAGCAGAGCAGCTTTATCATTTCATAACACTGTTGAGGCATAATTTTAGACTTATGTCTGTGATTCTCTGATTCATCTGCCGCTGGGCTGTGGGTGGGGTGAGGATGGGGTGGTGTCTGCCCCCCACTTGGCAGGATGCGCTCCACCCTGCCGACTGACCCCGGGAGGGCCGGAGTCGGCTCTTGAATGAGCAGTGCTGCCCAAATGGGAGCGGGGAGGCAACTTTACGAGGCCCGTGGATACGATTTTTGAAACTGTGTATTTAGTATGTATTTGTAAGTGTATTAGGAATAAAATGCAGCGAGCACATGAGACTTGGCATTTCACAGACATTATTGCCTGTGATGAAGCTAAGAAAAGCAGTGAATTAATGTAAAGAGGAACATATGGAGTAAATAATAATAGGTCAGGGGGTCTGAGGACATAGCAAAAACTGAAGGCACTGTGAGCAGACGGGCCTGGGGTCTGGGTTTGAAAGCCCAGCCCATGGCCGGACCTGCGGGAGCGGCAGCTGCAGGGCTGAGAAAGGACACAAGGTGGCGCCAGCACCCCACCTGTCACAGGTGCGGGCTCTTGAGCCTTCACGGGCCCTGGATGCCTGTGGCCCTTGGGATGTCCCTCCAGGTACCCTGTGGTGAGCCAATGAGGGTTGGGGGCTCCACTGCCCCACTGGGGTCACCTGAGGTGGGGGTGGGGACTGCCCCAGCCACTTCTCCAGCCACTGCAGGGGCCTGGACGGAGAGTCCCACGCTTGGCGGCGAGTGGAGGCCTTGGGGGGACGGGCCGCCTAGACCTGGCGGGAGGGAAGCCTCGTGGTGGTGTGGCTTCCGTTGGAAGACATGAGTTCAAAGCCTGGCTCTGCCACTTACACGCCACTCAACCTTCCTGTGCTTTTGCTTCCTCACCTGTAAGGGAAAAAAGGTACCTCCTGCAAAATTGTTGGGTGGATTAAATGAAGGAGCAGGAGCTCGGAACCAAGCCCAGCGCAGGCAAAGCCCTCAATACAGGGTCCAGCAGAAGTGACGCCCGGACTTGCGTTACGATTTCGTTACATGCTTCTGATTTTGTATAATAATAAAAGATTTACTACAGATTGGCAGCCCAAGCACGCTGCACGACATCTTAGGTGAAAAGGTCAGATTGCTGTCAGCTCATGCAAGACCTCATGTACTTCCGCCGCCCCTGGGAGTCAGGCTGCCGGAGCACTTGTTGAGTGAGTGGCTGGGGAGGGGACGCCGGAGGGGAGGCGGGCAGCGTGGTGCCATCTGGATTCTGGTCCCAGCTGCAGCGTGTCCCTGTAACAAGTGTGCCACAGTCGTGCCAGGGCTGGATGGCATCTGGGTGGCATGCATTGGCATACACTCGTTGATGCCACCTGATGCCATTTCTCCATCCATGTGCCAAGGACTGGGGACCCCAGGTGGCTCAGAAGACGGGGGGAGGGACACTGGCATGGGAGCCTTGCACGAGTCCCCTTAGTTTGCCCAACCGCCTGATGAGAGCTGTGATGTTGGCCTTACGGGGATGCTGCGAGGGTCACAGGTAGTGCCCGGCATCTGGGAGGTGCGGCCAGACAGATTTCCCGCCCTCGTCCGCCCCTGTGAACCCCCACCAGTGGGCATCCTTGGAACACGAGGAAGGGGGGACACAGCCACAAGGCAGGGATGGGAAGTGGGGTTGTGGCCACGGGCTGACCCTCAGAGCAGGGTCTAGACGGGAAATGGGAAGGGGCACGGGAGTCCAGTGGTACCCCAGCCCAGGGACACCCCAGCACCCTGTTGCGTCTTCCCCTAGGAGTAGGCTGACCAGATGTCCCATTTAAAACACAACAGTCCTGTCCCATTTCAAAGGGTACGTCTGGTCAGCCCACCGACACCTGGAATTTAGCGCAGAGAGACGAGGTTGACCATATGTACCGTAGGAAACAGGGCAGTGCCGTTGTGTCCTGTCCCGTTTAAAACAGGACGTCTGGTCAGCCTACCCAGGGAAGCCCACTGCTTCTCAGCTAAGGAGGCAGGGCTGTGTGGCACGGCCGTGGCGTGTTTATGAGTTTGTAAACTGCGGAGGACATGGCCGCTGTGAGCCCCGGGCCATTCCGGGCCATCAGTTCATGCTTCAGAGCACTTTATGGGGTGCTGGGCAGGCGGGTGTCAGCCCCTCCACCACCCCCTGCCTCAGGCCACAAGCTCATCTCCGGTGGCTTCTGGACACCAGCGGCTCCGCTCAGCGCAGCACGACCCTGGCCGTCGTCTCCCCGAGCGAGCGGGGAAGGAGGGACCCAAGTTCTCGGTCTCGGCTGACCAGTTCTAAACCGGGAACCACCCTGTCCCGTTCTCAGAGGCGCTGTGAGCTGACAGGAAGCCACACGCAGCCTGCCAGGCGTCCCGGGCGGGACTCCACCTTCCAGATGAATCCGGGCTCCGACCGCTTCTCCCGGCTGCACCGGGGCCACCCTGGCCTCAGCGCCACCGCCTTGCCCCTGCCTTCCTGGGCAGCCTCTTCAGAACGGTGTCCCTGCTTTGGCCCTGGAAGCCAGATCCTGGCACAGCTCTGCTCGGCGGCCCCGGCGGCCAGCCACTGTCCTTCCCGGGCCCTGTCTCCTGTGCATGTGGCCATCGAGAAAATGTGTCCGTGTGGCATGAAGGCCACCTTCCAGGGATGAGAGGGCAGGGCCATTTTTCCTAGTGATGCCTGGAGGCAGCTCAGAGCTGGGAGCAGAGGGGAAAGGGAGGTGTAGAGACTTTGGGGGGCCCCTTCATGGCTGAAGGCATGTTACCCAGCCCATTAGCCATGGAGCTGGAGGGCAGTCCACCCGAGGCCAGCCCCTGTACAGTCCTCACCAGACTCAGCGTGGGTGCCGGTGCCCAGGGTGTGTGTAGCGAAGATCTGGAAGGTGCCTGGGAAGGGGCTGCACACACTCAGGATGCATCTGCTCTGTGGGCACAGAGAGGCTAAGTGGTAGGCTGACCAGAAGTCCCATTTTAAATGGACAGAAAGCAACTGCACTGTCCTATTCACATGGTATGTAGGGTCAGCCTAGTCTCAGGGGGCTAAATTCAAGGTGTCCGTAGCCTGACCAGATGTACCATTTGAAATGGGACAGGGCCTAAGTGATGGTCAGCCTAAGTGATTGCCTGTAGCCACATGCCTGGGAATTGAAGGGGTCTGCTTTGGCCCAGGCCTGTCGGCCCTCCAGCTTGTCCTCAGCCGCTTGTCCGTATAGGGGCAGGAACCAGCACAATACTTGGTCCCGTGGAGGTTCAGGAAATACATGTGAAGAAGCAATAATTGGAGACTGCAGGCTGGTCAAATGTGGCTTCATCTCTGTTCAGGGCCTGTCGGAGAGACAGGTGGGTCCAAAGGGCCAGAGGCATCTTCCTGAGGCTCATGGGCTCTGGTTTGCTCAGAGGTGGGGAAAGAAGCCCAGGAACAAAAAGCCTGGATTCTGTCCCCAGATGTTCAGGGAGCTTCACCCAGGAGTGAAGTGTGTGTTGGATGAAGACTCACATGTCTGCACTGGCCTTGTGGAGGGAGCTGGAGAGGGTCAGGAGAGCTTTGAGCACCTCATCCTCTTGGGTGAGGGTCTAGCCCACTTTAGAAGGCGTGGTTTTCCCAGGCTGAGAGAGGTCCAGCCAGTTTCCTTGGGTACCCAGCATAATGTTGATGATGATGGTGACGATGGAGATGATGGTGATGGTGGTGATTAGATGGTGATGATAGAGATGCCGATGATGCTGATGAGATAATGATGGAGATGCTGCTGCTGCTGCTGCTGGAGATGATGATGATGGTGAGGATGGAGATGGTGATGATGATGGAGATGATGGTGAGGATGGTGATGGTGATGATGGAGATGGTGATGATGATGGAGATGATGATGGTGATGATCGAGATGGTGATGACGATGGAGATGATAGAGATGGTGATGATGATGGAGATGATGATAGCGATGGTGATGATAATGCTAGTGATACTGGTGATGATGATGATACGTAGCTGTCTTTTATTCTATGTTTGCTATATGGACTCGAATCCTGGCTCTTTTTCTCAGCTACAGACTTCGGGCACGTTACTTATCCTCTCTACTGTAGTTTCCCCATTGTCAATTGGGAGCATTTATTTGGGAAACCTGCTTCCCCCTCTGTAAAATCGAGCACCTCAGATGGCTGCCATGAGGTTTAGTAAGAGAAGGTGCGCAAAGCGCTGAACATGCCTCCGGGCTCCAGGGAGGTGCTCAGCACGTGTTAGTGATTAGTGAGTTCTGGGTGTACTCGGAGCCCTGCACCCACCCCCTCACTTAATCCCCACACTGGTCTCAGCATTGTTGCCTCATACGGAAATGGAGGCTTCGAGAGACCAAGAGACCAAGGCCACATGGCTGCTAAGGAGAGAAGCTCTGTTTTGATTACCTATTATCTTGTTAACTGCATAACAAGACAATCAAAAGTTCGTGGCTGAAAATAATCACCCTCGCTTGTTGTCTCTCTTGGTTATGGGTCAAGAGGGCTCGGTTAGGCGGTTCCGTCCACATGGTGTTGGCCAGGACTGTGGTCGTATGGAAGCTACACTGGGGCTAGAATGTTCACAATGGCCGACATGTGGCCGCAGTTGGTGCTGGATTTTGGCTCAGTGCAGGCTGTCGGCTGGAATGCCTTGGTTTTCCCCAACATGGCCTCTTTGTCAGGTGACATGGTGGCTGGGTTCCAAGAACGGTTCTCAGAAGCAAAGCCAAAAGCCGCAGATCCCTTGTGACCCAGTCTTGGGACTTATGTGGTGTTATTTCTGCTGCGTTCTATTGGTCAAAACAAGTCCAGGGAAGGCCAAAGTCAAGGGGAGAGAAATAGATCCCCGGGTGACGGGAGTGCCAAGGATTTGCTGCCATTTATAATGGTCCCAGCTCTGTTCTCCTAACTCTACACTGACAGGCTTCTGTCCTCCCCCAGCATCTTTCAAGCATCTGTGTGTGTGTGTGTGTGTGTGTGTGTGCGTGCGCCATGTAAAAGAGAGCAGGCCAAGCTTCTCTCTCTCTCTCTCTGTGGCCCTTCGCTGCTCTGTCACCATCTGTCCCCTCCCAGACCCCTCATTCCTCCACATTCTGATTATTCCCACGGTCCCATTCCTGGACCAGCCAACAGCTAAGTCAGGGACTCGGAGCTGGCGACCGAAGCCAGCAACCACCAGGGGGCAGCAGAGCCAAAGGGTTGGGCGAAGCTGAGTCTCCAGGCGCTGGGCACCTGTTGGACAGGTCCAGCCAGAGGGGGACAGAGGACGGCCACAGTGGGACCCCTTCTTCCCAGGTTTTGTATACTCCTAGCCATTCATCTAGCAGCACTGGTTGCTGCTTCCCTCTATTATGGGGTGTCCCTGAGGGTGGGTCAGGAGACTCCAGTGCCAGTCCTTTCTCTCTGTGTGACCTTGGGCAGGAAGTGTCTGGTTGATGCAGTGGGATACAGAGTGACATGTAAGGAGGTACTCACTGTCAGGGACCTCCCTAGCTCACCCTCGTCCTGGGTCATCTGTTCCACAATGCCAGAGTGAACCCCACCCGCGGGTATCTATCATGTGCCAGGTGCTGGGCGACAAGGCTTTCACAGACTTCAGCTTCTCACCAGCGAGGCCCAGCAATGGGGCACCCCTGTCCCCACTGGACAGATGAGGACTCTGACGCCCAGAGGAGAGGACTGACCCATCGAGTTCACACTGTGGTTCTGGGAGGCGCTGGCCTGGCCTCATCCCAAAGGGGAGGTCTGCTTTTGACACTGTGGGGACCCTGGTGGCTGCAGGAGGAGTGGCAGTGCTGAGATCCTAGGAGGATGTGCAGGAGCGATTCTGCCTCCGGCTGTCAGATCGGATGGCCATTGGCCAAACATCCACCAGGGGTTCATATAATCCTCTTTGTGTCCCAGTGACAGGGGAGGGGTCGGGGTGACCCCTCCTCTTTTATAGATGGGGAAACGAAGCTCTGGGAGGGTCCACTGAGGTCACACTGCCACTTGATGACAGATGTGCCCTCGCACGCGTGGCCTGGGGCTTCTTCCCTCATCCCACCCCCAGCCTCCCCTGCCCGAGCTTCTCCTCACCTCAGCCCTGCCTCTCGCCTCTCTGTCCCCTACTCAGGGCTGGGACATTGATAAGCCACTCAGGGCACTTCAAGTCTCTATCACAAGTGGGAGCGACTTGTTGGAACCCTTACCTTCAAGGCTCAGAGAGAAATAAAAATGGATGGGGACTGGGGGAAGTTATTATCTCCTTCCTTTTGTGATTCCTGCGGCCGGGCTTGGTAGAGCTCCTAATCTGTCATGTTGTCACCAGGCTCCGGCGGGTGGCGGCTGTTGGGCGCCTGTCCCTGGCCACATGCTGGTTGTGAAAGTGATAGCAGGGGCCAGCTCCCACCTTGACCAGAGGTGAGCTTGAGGGGGGGTCTGCGGAGGGGGTCCCACCTGCAGGGCCCCAGAAAACACAGCAGGGGCCTTGGAAGCTTTTGCCACGCAGAGGCACCAGGGCTCCTTTGTTCTCATTGGTTCTTCCATCCATCCATTCACTCACTCACCCACCCAACCATCCACTCCTTCATTCATTCACTCCATTCATTCACCCTCTCACTCACCCACTCACTCACTCACTCATGCATTACCAGGAACTCAGTTACCACATCTGTTAAACAGGGGTGACAGGGCCAGCCTCAGGCCACCCTCTTCACTTGCATGTCAGCTTTACCAAGCTCGTAGGGCTGTTGAGACGATAAGATAAGTGGGCGAGCTAACACACGTAAGTCACCCGCAACCGTGTCCGACGCTCCAGGACGACTTTTGACCAATCCTGTTCCTCCACCGCGGACCCCCGGGCCCCCAGAGAGCTGCTCTACCGTATCCAGGTCTGGCCTTTGGTTGGCATGTGCTCTTGCAAAGAGTGCCCTGCTGTTTGCTGTGCACAGACGATTTCATTTCAGTGAGCATTTACAGAGGAGTCACCTGCCTGCAGCCGCGCGCACAGGTGCCGCGCGCACAGGTGCCGTGGGCACAGCGGAAGGACTTGGCCCGACGCGGACTCACCCACGTGACCAGCCCGGCATCCGGAGGCAGAGTGGGACCAGCGCCCAGCAGCCCAGCCGGGCCTCCTGCCCGAGTGTAGTGTTGGTTTCCCACGGGCCGGGGGTTTGCTGTCTCCTCCTGCCGCTCACCTTGGTGTCCCGGCCCTGTGTAGGGCGCATCGTATTGCTGTTCGGGCGACACCCACCCGCTGGCCCTGGAGTCCTCTGCTTTGTGCCTTTGCCGTGTGCCACCCCCCACTTCCTCATGGCTGCCGTGGATTTCTGAACTGGCCAGCCCGGTTCCGATACCAGAGCCTCATCACTTGCTGCTCCCCAGCCTTCCTGAGGTTCACCCCTTCCCCCAGCCAGCCTCCTCTCCCCTCTCTCCTGCACCCCAACCTGCTCCCCTGATCATACCCCAATGCTTCTTCCCTTACCAGTGCTATTAGACTCCGAAACTACCTTCAGCAGCTGCCTCTCTACTATCGTCTGTCCCCTTCGCCTGCCTGACCAGCAGGGTCTCTTGCTGCTGTCCTCACCACTGCATCCCCAGTGTCCCAGGCAGGGCCTGGCACACCGGAGTGACTCAGCGGAGCGAGCTGCCCTGTGCTTGCGCCGGTGCAAGCCGACGCTGACATGTCTCTTCCCGAGTCTCTGTCCCCACCCAGCTTCCCAGCTCCCAGAGGCCCGAGCCAGGGCCGTCTGGGGCTCCCGCTCCTGGGCCCCCGGGCCCCCGGGTCAGCGGACCTGCCACACAGGTGTCGTGCTAACCTTGTTTCGAACCAGACGCGCCGGAGAGAAATACATTTTTAAAACCACGTGCGTTTTTTAAGAGCATTTAATCTGCATGTCTGGGATTCATTAACACGCACATCATCCAATTAGGGTTCGCTCACAGCTGTTTGACATTTGAAGGGCCTTCTGAGTATCTTTAATAAGTGCCTTTAAATATTATTTTTTCTCATGATCTCAGGGCTGGCTTCCGAGCACGCCGTTCTTTGAATGGGGACGGGACGCGAGAGCCCCAGAGGGCGGCAGGGCCCGTTTGTGCAAGAGTGCTGGGGGCTGGGGGCCGGTCGGCACAGAGCCATCCGCGCTCTCCCGTCCTCTGCTGGTTGCCGGGGGGCTCCAGCTCACGCTGGCCAGAGCCGGGTTTTCCAAATGTCCCTCCAGTCTCCCTGGGGGGTGTTCATTGCTCGGCTCTCAGGCCGCATCACCCCTCCTGGGAGTTGCACTAGCTCTGCTCCGGGGTTATTGCAGGGGACTCGGGCTCACCCAATTAAAGCATGGCCTTCCTGGGTCGCAGCAATGGCCCTCAGTGGGGCTCCACGGCCCAATCCAAGGACATCAGGTGGGAGGAGGCTCATGCTGGGACTGCAGAGAGAGGCGGCTCTTGGTCCCGCTGGTACTTGAGAACTCAGGCTGTGGGCCTGGAGCATCTGATCACCGCACAGACCCTGAGAGTGACCCAAACATAGGAAAGCAAAGCTGGGAGCTGTAGAGAGGCCGGCGATAGCCAGCAAGGCCTGGGCCTGGGCAGGACAGAATCCTGGTAAGGGTCAGATCGTATCTCCCTGCTGCCCCAAATTTATATGCTGAAGTCATAAGCCCCAGCACCCCAGAATGTGGCCTTATTTGGGGATAGGGTTGCTGCAGATGTAGCAACCTAATTAAGTAAGCCTATATGACTGGTGACCTTATAAACGGGACATGTGCACATGGAGACCCACACAGAGGGAAGAGGATGTGAAGACTCGGGGAGGATACGGCTGTCTCCAAGGCGAGGAGGGAGGGACAGATGCTTCCCCACAGCCTTCCGCAGGAACAGGGTGCCGACGCCTCGATCTTGGACCTCTAGTTTCCAGAACTCCGAGGCAATAGATTTCTGCTGCTTAAGCCCCCCAGTCCGTGGTGCTGTGACCCAGCAGCCCTAGCAAACTAGTGCGAACCTTCTTTGCACTTTGTAGTTATGAGAACCACCGTATCCTTCGCCTTCCTTAAGCCAAGTGGCGTTCGGTCTTTCATTAGGTGCGTGGACGCAAGACTTCCTTGAACATCACGCTTCTGCAGAAAATCCTTCTGCAGACACACTTCAGTGATCTGTTGTGGCGTAACAAACCACTCCAGACTTGGTGGTGTAGCACGGACCACTGTTTATTTTGCTCATAAGATGCAATTTAGGCAGGACATGGGCGTAGCAGGGGTGGCTCGTCTCTGCTCAACAAGGCGTCAGTGGGTGGCTTCACTGGGGCTGACGAACACACTTTCGAGATGTGTCCCTCACACGGCTGCCTGGGAGCTCCGCCCGGCCTGGGGGTTGCTCTCGCACGGGCTTCTCCACAGGCTGCTTGAGCTGCCTCCCAGCATGGCGGCCGCGGCCTGGAGCGTGCACCCCGAGAGCAGGGTGAAAAGCGCAAGGCCATTTTGAGATCTCAGAAGTTGTACAGTCTGATGGGCACCATACTCTGTCATAAAGGTCCACTGAGACTCAAGGGGAGGGCACACAGACCCCACTCCTCCATGGGGGGAGTGTCAGTGTCACGTGGTGGGGCAGGAAGGGGCGGGCTTGTTGCAACCATCTCTGGGAAAATGCCACCTGCCCTAGGCCACACGTTCCGTGATCCCATTTCCGTGCAAGTCAAGACCACGAAACTAATCGATGGGGACAGAAGTCAGAGCAGTGTTACCTCTTGGAGAAGGTGCTTTTGACTGGAAAGGGACACACGGGGCGCTAAGAGGGTGCCGGAAATGATCTACGCATTGAGCTGGGTAGAAACGACACGGATGTGGGTGCGTGACCAGTTCTGTCCAGTTAAGTTCCACATCCTGATGCATCTTATACTTAGAAAAAGTGTCAGGAATGTGACAGAGAAAATGTGACTTCATCCATACAGATGCGAATGTCCCCGGCTGGCTCCCAATTGTCCAAGCAGCGTGGCTGGTGTGCAAGCCCCGTGCAGACCCAGCACCCCCCGGCAGGTCTCGCTGCGCCCCTGGCTCCTTCCGGACCACACTGACGTCCCCTGCCAGACCTCCGGAGCCGGCTGGTTGGAAGATGAATGAAACTGTTAATGTGCACGGTCTGAAGGTTAATGCAAAGGGCAGCCACGGCTGGGGACAGTGTCCTCCCCCTGGCTCCGGCTCGCAGACCAGGGAGGGGGCGGTGGGGGTGCTCCTCAGCCTTGTGAACCGTCAACCAGCCATCAGTTCCATTGGCTTTGTGGCCCCTTCCCATCCCCAGCCTGGTCTCCCAGGACTTCGTTCCTGTCCTGTCTATGGGCCGAGGCGCGGCCTGGGGCAAGCTACTTCTCTCCACGAACCTCTATTTTCCCATCTGCACGTTGGGTCCACGCGACCAAGCGGTCCATAGGCGCCCTTCTGGCTTGGATGCTCCCAGGTGGGGTGTCTCCATTCAGCCGCCAGGTTTTCCTGCCTCCCACCCCAGCCGTGCTCCCCACCAGGGACACCCTCTCCTGTCCACCCACATGCAGCCTTTTCTTCAAGAGTTTGCGGGTGGCAGAGATGTCATCTCCCTTCACCCCAAGCTTGTCCAGGCTGGCCGTCCATCCTGGGGCACCCCGTGGTTGTGGTCTTGTCCACACAAAATCCATCTGCGCATCCTTGCGGGTGGCCCCAGATGGAAGGCCGGGGCAGGGACGGAAGGCTCCTCCCAACAGAACCAGGGGTCCCAAGGGCAGGGCTTCCCCTCCAGCATTAGACTGACGGGTGCCCTAGGGCGGGGATGAGGCTGGTCCATGCTTTGGCTGACTCCAGCCTGCGGAATGTTCTGTTTGCCTCCTCCCAGATATTTTTCTCTTTAAGTGTTTAATTAGCTACCGACACTTCAAAGCCGGACGATCTCACAGAAAAAATCTACATTTTTCATCTTTACACAATATTCTAAGAGCTGGCTGCACGGGGCTTGCGTATCCTTCAGTGATGGATGGCAGGAGGGGGGCCAGGAGCTATCCTGGGGACAGGGGGGACCCCAACTTGAGCTGCACCCTCTTCACTCCAGTTACCTGCCCAGCCCTGGAGGCGGTTGGGGTTGTCATCCTGGCTTGGGGGCCCCAGGTACTTTGTGGCTGGTAGCTGCTAGCCCCACGGTGGCCGGTGGGGGAGAGCCCGTCCCGAGAGAGACGCAGGAATGAGGCTTCGCGCCCTGTCTCTGCCTCATTAGGATCTAACAGGCTGGATCAATGCTTTTTAAAATTAGATACATACCGACTGTTTCTTGCATCAGGAACAGCCTGTGCCCACACAGACTGCTTCTCTAATCTAAAGCTTGCCTTTGGGAAAATTACATGGAGAAGGAGTGGAGGGAGACGCATCTTCCTTTAGTAATTATTTACAAGGGGCTTTGTGTGCCAGGCATGGAGCCAGGTGCTATAAATACTACGGTGGAGAAAACCCCAGGCGTCAGCCTCTACGGCTCTCGGCCGTATCCACTCTCTCGGTTTCTCGGATGGCAGAAAAGGCTCAGAGAGGGCAGAGTACTCGAGATCACACAGCAGCAGTGGAAATAAGACCTACCCTGTTTCCCAGGCTTCATCTCTCTCCCGGCCACAGCGGTCACTCCCAGGACCACCCCGCCCCCCAGCCCCATGCCCAAATACCCTGGCCTCTGCCTTCTCCTCTCCTAGCTCCGTTGCTTCATCCTTGCTTTTAACAGGTGGCCAGGTGGGGCTGGGGTCTGCCCTTCTCTGGCTGGCTTCCAGGATGCTTTGTCTACCTGTCAAGGATGATTCCAGCATCAGTGATAGAGTTTAGCAGCACCCTAACGGGAACATTCTACGGTGTGGCCGCAGCTGAGTTGGCTGGTGGCTCTTTCAAAGGAATAAGCTTGGAGCAGGGCCCCAGGCTGTCAGCACTAAACCTCCCTTCCTGCAAATACAGGCTGAGTGCCATGCTAGCTGCCTCTGGGGCGAAGCCGGGCTTGCTTTTCCTCTATAGCCATAGACCCTTGTTTTAAAAAGGAGCTAAAATTCCTTCTACACCTGGCTGCCCCGCAGGAAACAGCCGGCCCTTCTGCACAAGGCCTGCCCAATTCCGTCCAGAGACTGGCCCCCAGGTCCCTAGAAGAACCAGCCACCTGGGCTGGGTCTCTCAGCCGCCAGATACTTTGCAGGTACTTAGCAGTAAAACTCAACCAGCTCTCCCAAAGCCTTTGGTCACACTCAACTCCTGGGCATGTTGAAACCAGCTGGATGGATTTTGGTCACCAGCTGCTGAGTCTGATGCAGGATGACTGTGATTGGCTGGGAAGCTGTGCCTTGCCTAAACGAAATACATGATGACAGCTACCGTTTATTGATCATCTGCTATGTGCCAGGCACTTCTGTGCATCACAGCCTTGCAAGGTGCGCATTAACACCCCGGGGACGAAGCGGAGGCCCAGAGCGGGCAGCTCATCTGCTCCGGGTCACCCTGCTGGCCAGTGGAGAGCCCAGATTTGATCCCTTGCTCTCCTCTTCAGTGGCTGCTCAGGGGGCCAGGCCGAGGCTGTGCACACTGGGCTCACCTGCGGCTCCCATCACCTTCTGCGTAGCCCGAAAGGCCCCCAACACAGTGAGCGGTGCTGAGTTATACTTGGTCCAGGGCAAGCAGGTCAGGGACAACAGGACAGTGTCCGGGCTTTGATCGAGGCTTTGCGCTGCGTCAGAAGAGATGGGTGAACTCCCCTTTCACAGTCTGGATCCGAAGCCCCAAGGTATGGCCCTGGGGGACACGCCCCAGTTCGGAAGGTGCCGTTAGCCAAGGAAAGAAAGGACTAGAAATAGACGACAATCACTCTGAAAAGTGACATGGAAGGAGCCCGATGATGTGCCCGGCCTTTCTGTGTGTTATCAGGGTGGCACCGCGGTGAGCCAGACGGCCGGGGCTCCGATCGTGACCTTGTCACTTGTCAGCTGTGCTCCTCGGGCAAATCGCTTGGCCTGCCAGAGCCCCAGCCTGCCCCCGGGTAAGACGGGCAGGTGCCGGCGGCTACGACCCGGGGGCATTGTAGGGAGAAACACGATGACGGAAGTTCACGGCAGCCGGGGCTCCACAATTGGCCCCCAGGGCTTTTATACGATGTTTGAGGAAACTCGTCATGATGACCCGGGGTGGGGGCGGGGGTTACCGCCTTTCACGCGCCCACGAGACACCCCGATCAGGAGGGGTTCGGCCACGCGCGGAGCTCACGGAGCAGGAGCTGGGACCTGTCTGCTCCTCCCCGCCGGCGTCCGAGGGGCAGTTCTGACCGCCGGTGTCGGCCCAGGGCA